>OZ007554.1:39368522-39440007 GCA_963931855.1 Philhelius festivus | reverse complement strand
AGTATCAGCGGTTTCCTAGGGTAATTCTTCGTTACATCTCCACTAAGGAGACGTTCGGGGAGTAAATATTTACTCCTAGTTAGATTAAATCGTTAATTACCTCGAATTTTTTGCTATCAATAGTGACGTTTTGCCCTAATCGATGGACAGATGATACTTGGTCTTATCCTCATTTAGGGTAAAAGCGGGTGAGATGGTATACCTTTTTTATTTGTCCAATATCTTCGAAAATATACAACATTTCCTTTGTTTTATTTTACATAAATATGTTTTATTAAATAAGTAATTAAATACTACATTTACAAAGTTTTGTAAAGCTGACTTCAATTTTTAATTAAAATAATAAAAAAACATTACGAAAAACCATCTCCCCCTATAGGGTGGGTGAGATGGTATACCGTGGTAGGTGAGATGGCGCATGATTTACTTTGAATTTATTTTGCCACAATCGTTGCAAGTATGCTTAAATGATATGCATGTACATTGCAACCAATCACCTTTTTTCTTGGTAGAATTGTATTCCTCTGCGCATCCCACACAATTGTTTTCATCGTTGTTGAGTTGGCATCCGGTCTCATCCATGTTAAATATATTTCTGGCCTTGCCCGTCAGGTAACTTCTTGTCGATCCATACCGAGTGCACGTGCTTGAGAAACTCCTTCTAATTTCCTTATGGTCAAATCTGGTGCATTTTCAAAAAATGTAAAAACCAACCTTTTCCTGCTTTTTTAAGATCTTTAGAAAAACGGTGCTGGATGTTATATTTTTCAGCTATTCCATAAGCCATCCTGCAAACTGCATCTCTAGTTGGTGTAAATCCGTAAGCCTGAAACTTTTTAATGTGGCTACATATTTTTTGTTCAATTTCGGTTCCCAAGCATGGAGAAGGGCCTAGTTGCCTTTCTTCGGAGGGGCAAAGGGGCATTAGTAAACTAATGAAAAACTAGTGCAAATGCAAACTAGACGCGTTTAATGAGTATACTAACACTCCTTCATTATGTTTCTCAGAAAATTTATAATAAAGCAAAACAAAGTTTAAATTATAAAAAAAAATCATTGGGAGGGTCAGATGGTGTGCGGCCACAGTGCACCAAAGTGAACAAGTGTGATGTGGAATGCGCCATCACCCTCAAAAAACTTCGCCATCTCACCCTTTTTGTCATTCCCACTAATTTTTAGGCACATAAAAAAACAGGTAGAATTTTTGCAAACTTTTCATAGACAGATCACAGTCAATACATTGTTGTACGTTTTAATGTATCATAGGCATCAAAGCAATCATTGACTCTCAAAGAAAACAGAGAATAAAAAAGGTAGAAAAAAAATGTTTGTAAAAAAAACCTACGTTTTGTTGTTGTCACATTTTTTAATTTTTTTGCATCACAGTAGAGTCGACGAACACTGGCTACTTCGATTTGAAATGAGAAAATGAATACAAAAAGAGTTTTAAGGTTTTGTTTGGATAATAAATGTAGGAGATATTAAGGGTGCGCCATCTCCCCCGCTGCGCCATCTCACCCGCTTTTACCCTACTTCAAGACTAACAAGTTCCGCCTGATCTTCAAGAACCGTTTAGGACTCTGTTACAGAACGTTAGAATGGCTAATGATGTCGATATCGTCCACAAACCCTAACAGTTGTACCGATTTGTTGAATATCGTGCTCTCCGTGTCTCACCATCTGCTCTAGAACGAAATTGAAGAAATCACATGATAGCGCATCTCCTTGCCGAAACTCTATGCATGGTTGGAATAGTTTAGAAGAGTTACAAATTCATCATTATCATCGGCTCGACAACCGGGTTCCGGTCCTGGCCTCTTTCAACAAGTCTCTCCACCTATCCCGGTCTCTTGCCGACGCCATCCAGTTGCGCACCTCAAGGCTTCGGACGTCCTGGTCTACGCCATCTCTCCAGCGCAAGCATGGTCTACCACGCTGTCGTCTACCATAGGATGTATCATAAAGAACTTTCCGAACAGGTTCCTCTTCGCTCATGCGAGCTAGGTGCCCTGCCCGCCGGAGTCTACCGAGCTTAATTTTTGTCACGATATCTGCTTCAGGTAGATTGCGTACAGTTCATGATTGTACCGTCTCCGGAATCGTCCTTCCTCACATATGGGGCCAACAATTCTCCTTAAGACTTTTCTCTCGAACGCAGCTAAGAGGTCGGAGTGCCTTTTGCTAAGCACCCAAGTCTCGGATCCATATGTGAGTACTGGCAGGACCATGGTCCTGTACAGCAGCAGTTTTGAAGTTATGGTGAGATTTCTGGATTTGAAGAGCTTTGACAGACTATAGTAGGCTCTGTTGGATTTGAGAAGCCGCCCGCGTATTTCTTCTTCTATATTGTTATCGGCTGCTACTATTGACCCAAGGTATTTAAAGGATTGCACCACTTCAGATTCGTGCTCCGCAACCTTGATTGTTTGACCAACTGTTCCTCTCGCATTCGACGCCACCATGTACTTTGTTTTACCTTCACTAATGTGCAGCCCCAGATTTTGTGCCGCCTGCTCGATCTGGATGAAGGAATCGTGTACAGCTTGTTCGGTTCTTCCGATGATGTCAATGTCGTCTACGTAAGCCAGTAACTGGCTGGACCTGTTGACGATGGTCCCTCTTGTTGCCGTGCCAGAGTCACGGATTGCTTTCTCCAACGCCAGGTTGAAGAGGAGGCAGGCCAAACCGTCCCCTTGTCGGAGTCCATTAAAGATGTTGATTGGTCTGGATAGCAATCCGGCTATTTTTACTTGGCTTGTTACGTTGGTCATGGTCAACCTACATAGTCGTGTCAATTTATTTGGGATGCCGAACTCTCTCATGGCTTTGTAAAGTTCTACCCTGGCTATGCTATCATAGGCGGCCTTAAAGTCTATAAACACATCACCGCTTTGAAAAGTTGTCCTTTAGATTGGGAAAACCACTGATTAAGCTTTTCCTTTTATTCTTCCGGTACGGTTCTGTGGTGAATTGAAAATTGTGTTTTCCCTATTCTCTAAAGAAACGAATAATTTTCGACCTAATAGTTTTCATTCATTGCATTTGATACCATTCCTATCAAGATCATGGGTAAGAAGATTAGTTTTCAGCTTAGAAAATATTTACTTACATACCCAGCTCCCAATCTATGCAGATTTTCATCCTCTACGATGCCATTTATTTCGCTTCTTATTTAAAGACTTAAGTTCGGGGATTCCTTAAGTAACCTTTAGGGCCTTAACTTAGGTGTTCCCCAAGGGTCAATCCGTCGCAGCTAACACACTTAGACAGAATTGGTCCATGAATCTAGAAATGTTCTCCTTATTCGATGAAACATTTGAAACTCCTAATAATTGAGAGACTAAAAATGTATATCATATAATAAAACGACGAACATGTTTTTTGTGGTACACTTTTCGCGGCCCACAAAAACCGAAGGAGCATAAATTACATATTAAACGAAAGCATTTTTTGCATTGATGGGCAGAATGCCCTATACACAGAAATTGTTTAAAACAATAAATAAAAATTGCAAAAAAATGCCCGGAAAACAAAAACAGTTAGAAATGTCAAATCGACTGACACATAAAATGTCAAATCCAGAATATGAAAAATGAAAGCATTCAGCGAAAACCCAAAGCCAGAACCCGAAACATTAGGGTGGATTCACATTACACAAATCCGCCAACACGAGAAAAGTTGATGAACATGTTGTTGAATGTGAACCCCCCTAAGTGAAGAAATATTATCAATATAAATATTAGACATGTGTTTTTTTAGTAGTTGAGCTCTTACAATAATATTTTGAAACATTAAGCGTTAACTACAATCGCCACTTTTTGCAAAAAGTGAAATAGAATACACACATACACTAGCCACATCTGTTGCTGAAAAGAGCGTATAATTTACACCATACAATTTCAGTTTAGACATCTATCGGTGATTTTCTGAAAAATGTATTACATCTAATAGTGTTTTTAAAAAGTGAAAAAGTAAATAGGTAGAACCATTTAAACCATCAAGCGTTAACTACAATTGGCAATTTTTGCAAAAAGTATAATAAGTGAAAAAATGAAAAAGAATAGACACATGCACTAGCGACATCTATTGCTCTCAGTTTGCTGACATCTATCGGTCATTTTCTGAAGCAATTTATTGAATGTATTAATTGAATTATTATTAAAACATTTATATGAGAGTGAAATTTTTAGATGTAACACAAAATTCACAGGTTGACGTCACTCCGGCGACGTGGGTTCGCCTTAACAACAGCTGAAGGACAATGACATGAAAGAATCGAAACAAAAATTGTTAATGTGTATAGGTTTGAACGTTTGTTTACAATTAACTGTTTTCCTTTGGACTCCAGGATTGAGTGCTTAGTAGGTACTTATAATTGCATTCAACAATTTAAAAAAATCATGAATTCTCTGTCTTTTATTGAATGATAATGAATTAAATAAATAAATTGGCACTCGAATTTTGAGAGCTGGTTCGGCTAGTTTGGTTAAAACTAGGTAATGATTGAACAAAATTTTCCAAAAAATTGTTATTTTTGGTAGCCCCCCTGGGTCCATTTTTTTGTTTTTGATTTTCTCGAAAACGGTTTAGCCGATTTAAATCAATTTTCTTATGCTACAGCTCCTCCAAAATTTGAATAATATTATGTATTCAAATTTTAATTTTTTTCGATTTAAAAAAAAAAATTCAAAAATTTTTTTTTGGAAACTCAATATTTCGAAAACCCCATGCTCGATTTGTTCAAATTTGACAAATAAAAGTTTCTCAACATGATCTACAAGATTTGAGAAAAATTAAATTGTTTTATCTAAAACTAACGGTACCTTCCATACAAATGTTAAAAAATGGTTTTCGAAAATTGTATTTTTCTCGAAACGGTTCCGAGAATTTTGGTAAAAGTTTTTTGTTTTTATTAAGTTTTACGATCTGTAATTTAATAAAAAAAATTAAATCTAGATATTACTGACTGTACCTGCCATAAAACGATTTTTTTGAATTTTAAATTTTTCATTATCAGCATAACGGATTTTAATGAAATTTTTTATAAAGAAGCTCCTAAAAAGTTTAAAAAATATTGCATTTCAAAACTTAAAAAAAAATAAATAATTTTTCAATTTTTGGAAAAAAGTCTTTTTTTTTTTGGAAAATTCGAAAATCCAAGAACAGATCAATATTTTTCTTTTAAATTTAACTCTCAATAGTAGTTACAATAATAAAAACTTAAAGTTGGCGTTTTTGTCTCTTGCTACTAAAAGAATTTTAAAAATTCATTTTATCCTTATGAACAATTTTCTATAATAACATTTGTTTTTAAAATTTCTAGTCTATTACATTGGAGCAAGTTCGTGCGACCCAGTGGTGCATTTGTGTATCTACCATTCCATCTTTTTAGGCTACTAGGTTGGTTGGTTGAAGTACCTGCCAGCGTCGCAGCTGACACTCAGAGACCAGAGTTGGTCCATGAATCTAGAGATTTTCTCCTTATTCGATGAACCATTTGGAACTCCTAATGGAGAGACTAAAAATGTCTATATTTATTATATCACTAAGGTTCTACATTACACTAGAAGAACTCTCCAAGATAGAGACTATACGTATATGGGATATAGCACGACATGTACTAGAAGATGCGGGATTTTATCTGTTTATTCATCAGAGAAGTGGTTTAATTATTCCATCTTAGGCAGGCCCTCTCTGTATAATTTTATTTCAGAATAAGCTTACATGCGGCGATGAGTTCCTAACCTTATCAGGTAACATAGGTAGTGTTTTTTCACTTTTGGCGAATTCAGCACCCTTACAGTTCCCTGGAATGTCCAATCCCTGAATATTGGCCCAACTTAGAAATGATCAGAATCAACGTATGCCCTTCGAAATGTAAGCACGCCTCAGATGTTTGATGCCTACATGGCGTCGACTAGCATACGTTTGACTTGGTTTCTGGATCCTTGGCCTAAGAAACCTGCTATATTGAGAGTTGCTGCAAGGTCTGTTAGACCATTAGTCGTTATTCGTTATCTTTTCTTATCAGTAAAAGCAGTAAAAGACCTTCTCCTTCCTTTTCCACTTTAATATTGAAATCAAAGAATAAAATTTGACATCATACTCCGGACAGGCTCCATATGCACCGCCAAGGAAGTCATACAACTCCTTCGTATGCCCAGGTTAATCTTGTCTTTTTTAAGGTGGCTCTGAAGCGGACTTCAGTCAGACGGTCACTCTTCATCTTTGAGTCAATAAACAACTTTGCTTTCCCTCAGGTTTTTGATATCCGCTTTCAGTTTCAGAGTCCCAGATAACTCTCTTCTCGGGATGAAGAGCCATTGAGCCCAATTTCTGAACCAAGTACTTTCAATTTGTAAATTCTCTTTTAAGCCGTAAAGCATGAATGTGTCATGCTCAATTAATTTTCCATTCTTAAGTTCTAAATAAAAAATTGCTCAAACTAACCAACTAGATAAAATAGAATAACCAAGAACAAAACAAATCTCTCCGTAATTTATGCATCTGTGAAAGGAACTCTTTACAACATTAATTTGTATGCCTCCACTTACAAATTCAATCCAATCTAATGAGTAGGGTTCGGATTTCCATGCAAATGCATATTTTTTTAGAAACACCTTGGAAGCAAAGCAACTAATTATGTATACAAATCAAGAAATTACCTTTAAAATGGCATTTAACCGTTAGTGCATATTTTTGCATATTTTACTATAAATGCATATTTTGCATTTTTTTGTGCATATTTTACTATAAATGCATATTTTTATAATAAATTTATATTTTTAGAGTACCTACCTATATTGTTCAAAAACTAAACTAGACAGTAAAAAAAATACAAATTTTATGTCAGTGCAAACGATTCTTAAGACTATTATCTATTTCTTTTATTCATTTCACAATCTTGAACCATATTCAAAAACCACAATATAAAGCATTATATAAAAAAAGGAGCATATATGAACTTGACTAGATTATGCCGGCAAAACTTTGAAATGAAAAAAAAAAATAAGTCTCTGTATTTGAAACTAGATATATAAATGAGATCGAAATTTAAGCGATCATCTATCAAAAATGAAAGTGTGTTGGTACAATGTGGTAAAGCTTAAAGCGCGAAACAGATTGAACCAGCACCAGCAACGTCACCAGCAACAGAGGAAGCCATTGGTTTAGAACCAATGACGCAAAATTTTAATTGAATTAGTACGATGCTCAAACTGTTTTAGTATGATAATAGGTTAAAACAACGAACTTACAAATTTTAATCGAATATGGCATCATACTTTCTCTACCCTTTTATTAAAGTTAAAATCATCGAATACATACTTTATTTTTTTAGTATCGTGCTAGCTTCATATGACCCGATGACATTTGCAAACATCAAAAAATGTTGGTGTACTTACTTTTTTACACGAAATGTCATTGTTTTAGGTGTGTTCAGAAGCAATTTATTAAGAAAATTCTTCTAGTACGATACTAGTTAGAAATGTTTAAAGTTAAGAATGAGTTAGTAAACTACTTTAAAGTTAGCAAATTGTTAAGTAGTATCATTCTAATACCCTAATAATAGGCTGTTTAAACTTTTGCGCCAATGTTTTTTAGTCGTTCAACACAAAATAGACCAGCACCAGCAACGTCAACAGCGTCGTTTGGTCAAAATCCAAAATTTGCTGTTGCTGGTTACAATAACACAAAATGCAACAAAAATAAGACGTATAAATGTCAAAAAATTACAACACGATGCTGATTTTATGTGTTTAAAAAGTATTTGCTCGCCAGCGTGCTCTTTTCTGTTGTCGGCGGCGCTGGTGCTCTTGCATGTTGCTGGTTTAATCTGTTTCGTGCATAAAGTTTAAAACGTTTCATGTACAACAGCCAATTGTTTTCGGTTGCGACTACACATAAACCACTACATATAAACTGAAAAATCTTGACTGATGCACTCATGCTTAGTTTTTGAGTCTTATTTTTAACTTATTTTAAAAGATGAAGAAAATGTGTTTTTATATTGAATAGAAATTAAGTTGAATTGGTTTTAAGTGCATATTTTAAATGCATATTTTGCATTTTTAAGCGCATATTTTAAGCGCATATTTTCAGATTTTAAGTGCATGAGAATCCGAAGCCTACTAATGAGACAAAAAACAAAACGAAACAAATCCCATCCCTACCAACTAGCTAAAGGTCTGTTCATTTATCTTAATGGTCGGCAATTTATTCCCTTGTACATCTACCACTCAACCTCAAATTCACACGGTCGTTTAAGTAAAGCAGACAAAGCAAAGTAAGTGTGTAAAGTGTAAAGAGGAAACATCCTCATAGATACTCGTACATTCGGCTCCATAGTCGAGCAGGCTCGTCAACACTCTTCTCCATTTATTCAGCATTGTTAAGAAGAAGAATAAAATAAATAACAGGAAATCAAATGTTCTCTCCGATCTCCGAGCTTGAAACATGTCCGAAATGACATTTGAAAAACTTGGAAACTGCCCGACAGTATTTGAACACACATTTCTACATTAATTCTGTTGTGGCAGTTGGTTGTGATTTAATTCATTCCGATATTTTCTAATACCACATAAATCTCAGTTGATTTTGATTGTGGACACAAATGTACAAAATCAACAAAACCGGTCGTACTTGTGTGTGGGGGTGTTTTTTTTTTTTGAAAAATGGTTTCATGTTTCATTCGCAAATGATTGATTGCATTCAATTTAATTTTAACGTTCTCGACTGAGAGTTGTTGCAAGCAATTTATCGATTTGGGAAAAATCGTGTTAGACTTTTATTTAAGTTCTACCTATGTTTCGTTTGTTAATAGGGGAAAACATTAGGCTGTTAAGCTCTATAAGAATGATTTTAAAGTAGGAAAAATGTTACAATACTTCTGACGTTTGCTATAATTTACAAGGAAAAAAGTGTACACCAATTTATCATGGAAAAAGTAAGTCTTTTCCATAAGCATAAATAATAAATTTATATTCCACAAAATTAGGAGTACAGATCAATGTACCTAATTCCAGAGAGACTCTACAAGGCGGGGTCCTTTCTCCGCTTCCCTGAACATTCGTAATGAACGCAGTTCTAATGAGTTAATACTGTGGAGTCCAAGTAATTGCATATGCTGATAACGTAGACTAGCGATAGGTAAATTTCCCTCTACAATTAGCGAACAAATAGAGAATGCCTTATCACTAATAAATATATAGAATAGCGGTTAAACAGCAAAAAACCGAAAAGAATGAAATTATCGACTTTAACAATTCCCTTAATTGAAGGGACCCAAATCAAAATCTCCGATTATGATAAATATCTTGGCGTGATCCTGGATAAGAAATTATACTGGAGTCTCAACATTAAAGAAAGAACGAATATTTGGAAAAACCTGGGGTTAGACCCAAAAATTATCAAATACATGTACACGGCCAAAGTTATTCTGTACTGACTTACGGTAACGTAGTCTAAATTTCATAGATATAAAATATGGTTTAATGAGATCCAAAATTTAAAA
Organism: Philhelius festivus; assembly: GCA_963931855.1. Lineage (NCBI taxonomy): Eukaryota > Metazoa > Arthropoda > Insecta > Diptera > Syrphidae > Philhelius > Philhelius festivus. The sequence continues at coordinate 39,430,496 of OZ007554.1, read as the reverse complement.
TGCATAAAATTGCCATCTGATTTCTAGAAAAGTATGAAGATATGCAAACAAAGTTTAAATATCATTTTATTATTAAATACATTTTTACTGGCGACATTTAGGTACCTCATTGCAACCTTAATATAACGTATTTCAATATAACGACTTCCTCGATTTAAAAAAATTCTTCGTAATCCCCTTGAATTGTCCATAAGAGTCTATGTAAAATATACCTTTACATTGAGAACAACCTCTTGATAATAAATTTTCAACTATCAAGAAAAAGTATAAATAGCTACCTCTAATTAACGAATTTTGTCAACCCAAAACCTTCATACAAAGTTCCCACCAATGTATGACCCTTAATCTCATAGTATGTGATTCATGTCGCGAAAGGTTTCGACACGCTTTTGTTATTAGTAGAAGTTGTTCGGTATAACAAGATGAGTACGTAATGTTGAGGTGAATAAAACTGTCTTTTTACCTCTTCATAACGAATTTTAGACCAACCTAACCTCAACATAACAAACCTCAATTCAACGAATTACTTGATATAACGAATATTTACTTGTTCCCTTCCGATTTGTTATATCGAGGTTGCACTGTATAAGGCAAATTATGTATGTATTCGTAAAAAAAAATTGAACTTGAGATTTTGATCAAAGTTGACATTACGATGATAGTAAAGACCAAAAAAGTGAGTCTCGCAATTCTGTGTGTCTGCCTGTCTGTATGTCTGTCGGTTCGACTGATTTTCTTGAAACTTGGTAGATATGGGTTTTGATTTTTCCCCCTCACACTTTTTGTTAAGGCCAAAAATAACGGTACCTGCCATAGGAATTTTTTTCGAAATGTTATAAATATTTTTTTTTTCTCAAAAATTGTCCGACAGGTAGCTAGGTAGCGGTTGAAAAAAATTTTCCAAAAATTTGTTATTTTTGGTACCCCCCATGGAACCATTTTTAACTTCCCATAGGGAGTTATTGGAATTTTTGACATTTCTCGACGTTTCAAGGTCCCTAGAGGCTATATCAATCATTTTTAGATAGATGTCTGTGTGTGTGTGTGTACGTACCTTCGTACGTTCGTACGTTCGTACGTCCGTACGTTCTGGTACTATTTTTCGTCGTCGACATCTCAAGAACGAGTAAAGATATCGACTTCGAATAAATTTTGTTTAATAGATAATAACTTCGAAAGAGGCTGAAAGGGCGTTTATTAAAATTCAGTGAGTAGTTTTTTCACTATAACGGTTTAAAAAAAAAGTAAAAATTTTGGTTAGTTTCAAATATCTCACGAAAAAATAATGCTATTAATTTCAAATAAAATTTTATATATTTATTATAAGATCATACAGATTTGGTATGAATTTGGAAAAAATGAACATACCGTTATTTTTTTAAATAAAAAAAAACTGAAAAAAAAATTCATAACCCAGATATTCTAAGAACGGAAAACAATTTGAAACTCAAAATAATTTTATTTTACGAAAAATAATGTGTTTGACAACTGGTGAAAATTTCAAAAAAAATCAGGTTACAGTTTTTTTACAAAAAATAAGAAACTATATAAAATTCTATTAAAAATTGGTAAAAATTGTTTTTCGAATCAAATTTCTCGAGAACTAGTAGTGATATTGACTTCTAATTTAGTTTATTTTATACATAGTATAATTTTGTACAATCGGTAAAATGTTGACAAATAATATTGAATTGATAGTTTTTTTTTTTTTAAATAAAAAACTATTAAAAATTCTAGAGAAAACTAGATAAAATTTTATTTCAAGTCGAATTTCTTGGGAATGAACACCGATAGTGCCTTCTAAAGTATGTTGTTTTATACATCGATACCTTTCCGTAAGAATGTATATGAAGCGACATTTCTAAAATTGTTCAGGAAACGAAAAAAACGAAGAAAGTTCTATTTGAATCAAAGTGTGCTAAGAGACAATTTTGGTTAAACTAAGTGACATCTAACAAAATTTTTTGTTGCTCACGACAATGAGATATTTATATTTATATTTTTTTTTTTTTTCATTGTTTAATATAGTATAAGATTTTCAGTAATACATAAAATTTATGAGAGTTTATAAAACCAATTGAAAAGACACAAGCAAACTAAAGGTGAGGAATAGGCCTATTGGGGATATCTCGTTAAAAAAAACGCGTGGAAGTTTTACTCCTGGGTCACGTGGAAACAACTTATACATCAACAATCTCAATTTCAAATCTCTTTGTTGGGTTAATCCACTCGTAGTTGGTTTCTTGAAGATCTTGAACCTCCGCTAATCCGCTCCGTACTCATTTGTTCACCAATACAAAAGGGAGAATAAACAACATGGAGAGATCTAATGTTGTATACCAAATAAATTGTCTAGGTGGGAATGGGAGTACATGTACATCGGTGTATATTGGTACATCAAAACAAAAATTAAAAAAACGGCTCTCTGGGCACAAGTCTGACATAAACAGCGGGAGCGCACAGAAAACTGCACTAGCACTGCATTGTTTAAAAGAGAGTCATAAACCAGACTTCGACGGAGTTAAGGTTTTACAGACGGAGAAACATACCTCAAAGAGATACCTACTTGAGATGCTTCACATTATCAATACTGACAACGCAGTTAACCGAAAGTCTGACTGCGAAAACTTAAGCAGCGCATACAGCCAGATTATAAAAAGGCCAAGAGCTTTTGGTTGACTAAAGTCGGTTTCTGTGTGCGATGAGGACTGTGACGATTCTCCTTCTTAATTTTGTGATATGCTCTCCACATTTTTTGTTTAAAATAAGTAAATTTTAAAGATAATTGTACTTGTAAACTCTACTTTACGCATTTGTTCTAATTTTGTTTGTTTCAGTCTTGACAATATTATCCAAATTATAATGTGGCCAATTGATACCTGCTGTATCAAAATAGTTACATAAGTACTGTAAGTTTATTAGTCTGACGTTTTAAATTATCTGATGAATTAATGTAAAATTTATTTTTGTTTATTTTTCTATTTCGATCAATAAAAAAGACCTGATGAAGAACGTAAACACGTTCGAAACGTTGTACAAAATATAACATCTATTATTGACCTACAGCCCGCTTTAAAAAAGATCCAATTAAAAGATCCAATTAAAGATCTTGAACCTCTTTAACCGAAAATGACTATACCAGATGTATTTTAACAAATGTTCTTTATTATACATAAATATAGTACATGTGGTAAAGTAGGTTAAAATTCCTAAAAAATATTATTATATTTTACAATTTTTAATTCATATGAATGATAAAAACTTACTTTATGGTATAGAAACCAAGGGATTACAATTAAAATTTTAGATTTTGTTCTGAAGGAACACTTAGGCAACGTATATAGTTTGCGGATATCTTCAGGAAAAGAAATAATATTTTATAAGTAACAATTATATGTAGTAGAATATGTTATTTTAGTTCAGTTAATTCAGAAAAATGTACCAGAAGGGTTTGAATAAGTGCAAAGTAATAGATCTAGTTCAAGTATTGCCAGTGGCGATAACACTACCCCCCAGTATGGCGAGATTCAATGTCGCTGCCTTACTCCTTTCTGGTCGCCACGTCTAGGACTGCAAGTTTAGTTGCTGGTCTTTCTAATATACCGTTAGTTGTTTGGACCTTAGCGCTGCGAACTTGCCCGTCCTTTGCCAGTCGCACTTCGAGGACCTTTCCTCTTGGCCAAACGTTTCGGGGGCATTTAGGGTCAACCACCACAACCAAATCCCCTAAGCACAAAGGTTTTGTTTTTTCGTGCCACTTTGTCCGACGAGTTAGAGATGGGAGATACTCAGAAAGCCATTTTCGCCAGAAGCTATCGGCATATTGTTGTGAAGTGAGCCAACTGCTTCTTAGTATGACTGCATCATCGTTATATGTCGCAACTGGTTTAATGCCATTTGAACTCCCCAGCAAGAAATGATTTGGCGTCAGAGCTTCTGCCAAGTCGTTTTCAAGCGGTACATAAGCCAAAGGCCTGGTGTTAACTATATTTTCCACTTCGATCATCATACTGCGCAGAAGTTCATCGCCAGGAAACCGGATTGGAACAATTTTATACAGCACTGTTTTTATGGAGCGTACCAGACGCTCCCACGCTCCACCCATGTGAGGTGCAGCGGGTGGATCAAAATTCCATTTCGTAGTGGTGGTTGTGAAGTTTCGTATTAAGGCGTTCTCATCGACTTCTTTGAGTGCTTCTCGCAGCTCTCTCTCTGCACCGACAAAATTAGTGCCGTTGTCGCTGAAGAATTCTCTTGGGACACCGCGCCTTGCAATAAAGTTCCTAATAGCTAGTATACATGAGCTAGTATTTAGTGAGTACACAATCTCCACATGAACTGCTCTTATCGTCAAGCACGTAAACAAAGCACCATACCTTTTTTCTGTATGGCGGCCCACGGTGACATTCATGGGTCCGAAAAAGTCTAGCCCTGTAAATGTAAATGGTGCGACGAATGATGCGAGTCTTGCTGGAGGCAGCTTAGCCATTTGTGGGGTGCTTGGAATCGCTTTATCGATCTTACATTTCTGACACTGTTTGATTTCTTTTTTATAGACTGTACGTAAGCGGGCTACATAGAACTTTTGGCGAAGCTCGTTAATCGCAGTTTCGTGATTCAAATGGTGATACAGCCTATCTCTTGGTAAGATTATAGGCCTCTTCTGATTTTCTGGAACACAAGCGTTCTCGATCCTTCCGTCTAATCTAAGCAGATCGTCTTCATCTATGTAGGCAGAAAGCTGATATAATTTGTCTGTCTTTTTTAAAGGCCTCCCAGCTTTTATTTCGCCGATAGATTCAGCATATTCTTCATGCTGTGCTTCTCGATATAGTAAAGCTTCCGCTTTTTGCAGCTCTTCTTGAGTTATCTCACCGCAGGCTAAAGGTTTTCCTTCTTTTTTGCGCTTCAGATTCAGTAAATAACGAAAGATGTACGCCTCAGCTCTCAGTAACCTGTTCCATTTAGAAAATCGTTGCACGTTAAACAAAGGGTTCGCTAGGGAAATATGTAGAATCTGATGTTTCATTTCCATCTTGGTTGTTGTTATATCTTCTTCTTCTTTCGGCCAGTTTGCCTCGCACTGCTGCAAAAAAGGTGGTCCGCTGAACCATCGGCTACTCTGCGCTATATCTGGAGTTTTTGACCACTTTGTTGCTTCATCTGCAACGTTTGACTTACTTGGAACCCAGCGCCACTCCTTTAATTCTGTAGTGTCAAGTATTTCACAAACCCGAAAGCCTACGAACTGATGGTATTGGCGATGGTCAGCCGCCCGCAGCCAACTAAGCACTGTCTTTGAATCCGACCAATAGTAATGTTGACTGAATGTTATTGAATGGCTCTTCACTATATATTTTGCAAACCTGGCTCCGATAACCGCTGCCATAAGTTCCAGGCGGGGAATTGACACAATTTTTAATGGTGCTACCCTGGTTTTTGATCCTATTAAAGAGCACGAGGTTTTCTTTCCATCCGAGAGACGGATGTAGCAGACTGCTGCGTACCCATCTTGACTTGCGTCAACGAACGTGTGTAGTTGTATGTTTATGCCATCATAGTTAGAGAAATTTTGCAAGTAACATCGTGGAATTTTCAGTGTTTGCAAATGGGGAAGAAACTTTACCCAGTGGCTCCACTTTATTATCTGAGCGTTTGAAATCGGCTCGTCCCAGTCAACCGAGCTTCTCCATACTTGCTGAAGTAAAATCTTCAAAAACATGAGAAAATTTCCGATAAGACCCAGGGGGTCGTAAGTGGACATCAATATACGAAGCATCTCCCTTTTGGTGGGTGGCCGTTTACCCAGAAAGATATCATTTTGCAAAACTGATAGAGAAATCTTGAACGTTATCATATCCTCGTTAGGTATCCAGAAAACACCGAGTACCTTTTCCACGGCTGATTCTTCGCTTAGTGCCAGGCTCTTCTCAAACACGCACTGATCTTCTTCGATTGATAAAAGGACTTCGTTGCTGTTTGACGACCACTTTCGTATATTAAAACCGCCCTGTTTGTGTATATACTTGACATCAGCAACCAATTTTATTGCTTCTTCAGTCGTGTCTACTGACTTCAAGAAGTCATCCACGTAGTGATCTTCTTTAATTGCTTTGGCAGCCGCAGGAAACTTTTCTTCGAACTCTGAAGCGTTCAAGTTTTTTACGAATTGGGAGGTGCTGGGGGCACACGATGCTCCGAAGATCATAACGTTCATAACGTATACCTCGTGTGACTTGGTGTCATCGCAGTCTCGCCATAAGAACCTCTGAACGTCTTGATCTTCTGGTTTTATAAAGATCTGATGAAACATTTGTTCTATATCGCCACAAACAGCGATTGATTTCTCTCTAAAGCGGAATAGAATAGCTGGAAGAGATGTAAGTAGGTCGGGCCCTTTAATAAGAAGAGAGTTCAGTGACACGCTTTACCTGGTTTATTTTTGTTAAAGACTGCGAAGATTGGCAAATACCAGATTTTATTTAGCTTACTTGTCTCCGGTTCGTTTGAGGCCAATTTACGGATATATCCTTTTAACAAATATTCTGCTATGGTTTTCTGAAATACATCCAGCAATTCCGGCTGCAGCTTCAATTTTCTTTCTAGGCAATGAAGCCTGTTTGTTGCCATTGTGAAACTCTCGGGTAGCACAAATTCATCGAATCGCCATAAGAGGCAAGTCTCGAAGTGGTTATCGGCTCGTCTTGTTGTGTACTTTCTTAATAGCATAGTTCCACGCTCCTCTTCAAAAGTTTCTCTTTCGGAAGTTACTACACCTAGATTTTCAATGGAAAATGAAGATTTTACCATATTATGTAGTATTGTATCGTTAGTTACGGCGCACTCACATATATGAAGATTAAAAGACTCTTTACAGTCTTTTCCACCACCGTATATAAGCCACCCCAATTGAGTACGCACGGCCACTGGCTCATATGGTTTGTTTTCGCGAATTTCCTTGGGGATGCCTAAGCTCCAGTTGTTTGCACCTATCAGAAGTCTCGGTGTCGCACGTTTGTAGCTGGAAATGGGCAGGTTTCTTAAATGCTGAAAACTTTTACTAAGTGCTTCGTAGTTCAGAGATTGCATTGGAAGCGATAACTTACGAACTGTGTGCACTTCTAGAGTCGTGTGCTTTCCGTTTAGTCCGGTAATAGTCACTGACAAGCGTTCTGATGTATTTTCCGTTCTTTGAACTTGGCCTGTCCATTTCAGGCACAGTGGATGCGAGATTCCTTTTAATCCTAATTCGGCTGCTAGTTCTTCGTCGCATAAACTTACGGATGAACCCTCGTCTATGAAAGCGTACGTGTGAATGACTTTATTTTTTCCGAGAACTGATATTGGCAAAACTTTAAACAATGTGTTGCAGTTCATTTCACTGTGCGCGTTGACGTTTCTCTCGTCTTTAACTACACAATCTTTTACGTCATGTTTTGTTTTTTCTGGAAAGAAGCGATGAAGTAGAGCATGATGGTTGTATAAGCAGCCATTAACACCACATTTTGTCTCGCTCTGGCATATATAACCATGTGGGAATAAGCATTGTTTACACAGATTATTCTTTCGGACAATATTCCATCGTTCGCTTCGGTCGGCTTTAAGAAAGTATTCGCAATTAGCTACGTTTTTACAGTATGATTTGCAGACGTAACATTTTTTCTGTTGTTCCTCACTGTGTGCATGTATGAAAGCGTTTTTTGTTTTGTTGCGCATGTTGTTTTCTCCGTCATTAGTTGTTGTCACTGTAACACTGCTAGCTGAAAGACCAAAATCAAAAATCCAATTTGAAAATTTTAGTAAATTAGGTCTTTGATTAACTTTCATTAAACCGAGTTTATGCGTTCCCCAGCTGAGTTGATAATGTGCAGGCATTTTTTCTATTAGCTCCTGAAGAAGCGAAGAGTTGTTCAGTTCGTCGTACAATCCACATGCCTCGATGGTGGAAATAAGACTTTTTACGTTAACGGCGAATGTGGTAAATGACTCGAGTTTATTTATATTTATTGGTGGCGTTGATTTAATTCTTGTTTTAATGGACTGTAGAATCTTCTCCGGCTGCCCGAAAAGTAATTTCAAAGTGGAAATTGCAGCTGGAACGCATGAAGGATGGACGAGGATATGTTGAACTGATCGAAGTGCTTCTCCTCTAAGTGACTTTTGCATCCGGAGAAGATTTTCCGCGTCGGTCAACCCGCATATCGTTGTAGACCAGTCAAACGTAGAGCTAAAAACTGGCCATTCTTCTGGGTGGCCTGAGAATATAGGCAATTCTTTTGGAACAGAGTGCCGTGCCTGGATTTGTTCTTTTGTTAGGTTAGGGCAAGATATTTGTGTTGAGGTTACTGTGGCGAACAAGTCTGGATTTAGACTGATGTTAGTCTGTGCCTGTGGCGAAGCAGCAGTTTGTATATTATCGTTTTGTGACTGAGCATGTTCGCCTTGTAGATCCAAGGAATGACCGGTGTATATCAGTGCAGCTGGTACGTTGCGAAATGTTGAATTGTTGTTGCTTGTTCTGTTTCTTGAAAGTATTAGGCTTGCGTTTGTAGCTAACGGAGGGCTATTCATATTGTTCGATGTAATTTCAGAGGCTACCTGTGGATAACGTGATGTAGTTGTTGTTGTTGTTGTTGTTGGTGGATTGACTGATGAGTCTAGAGTTGCCTGTTCCGTTATATGTGGAATTGCTGGCAGTGAAAATCTGACGCTATCACCTCGCAAGAGTAGCTTGTTTGAAGCAATGTCAATTCTTCCTCCATCTGGCATGGATGTCGCCGGTGGATTGTTGTTTATTCCCAAACTGGGAGTAGGAATATTTTGAGGAATTATCGTACTGTTAGGATTCGCAAATTCTTGCTGTTGATCGAGCCAGGCTCTTACCGAGGCAGTGTGGCTACTCTTACTTTCATCTTCCTCGCATTCCTCTACGAGAATTTGGTATTTCTTTTTCAAGAATTCCTTGTTGATTTCTAGCTCGGCTAAAGCTAGTATACGTTCTTCCTCTGCACGTTGTAGGTCTAAAGCAGCTCTACGTGATTGTGAGCTTTTGGATATATTTGAAGCACCACTAGCAAGAGCTTTGGCAGACGCATTGCGATTAGTTGGGCTTGTTAAATGGCAGGACTGACATTGCCAGTCGGTATCGAGTAAAATAGCGTTTACGTTAGTGCAACTTTTGTGAAATTGCTTATGGCACCGGCAACAGCAAATCATTTCAGATATTTGAGGGTTAGCGCAGATTTGACACGTGGACGTGTTATCTGCGGACATCTGAACAATTTGGTCGTTTGATGCTGTGGCATTTTGGGTTTTTAGGGGAGATGGTGGTTGACCCTGAAAGTTAGAAGTGCTCATTTTGTACTTACGGTTTGGTAAGATCACTTCTTATAAAGAACATGTGAAGTTCATAAGTGGGTTGGAGTAATGATCACTTAGATGAATAATTATACTGTCGGGCTGCTGTAGTCGTGAACTGCATAAAGAATTTTAATTTTGTTGGGTTAATCCACTCGTAGTTGGTTTCTTGAAGATCTTGAACCTCTTTAACCGAAAATGACTATACCAGATGTATTTTAACAAATGTTCTTTATTATACATAAATATAGTACATGTGGTAAAGTAGGTTAAAATTCCTAAAAAATATTATTATATTTTACAATTTTTAATTCATATGAATGATAAAAACTTACTTTATGGTATAGAAACCAAGGGATTACAATTAAAATTTTAGATTTTGTTCTGAAGGAACACTTAGGCAACGTATATAGTTTGCGGATATCTTCAGGAAAAGAAATAATATTTTATAAGTAACAATTATATGTAGTAGAATATGTTATTTTAGTTCAGTTAATTCAGAAAAATGTACCAGAAGGGTTTGAATAAGTGCAAAGTAATAGATCTAGTTCAAGTATTGCCAGTGGCGATAACACTCTTTAAATAATTAAAATGCTTTTCAATTTTAAAATAATGTTTGTTTGAATCTTACAGCTAAAGTTTGTTTCGCTGAAAATTTGGTTATTTGAAAAAAACTAAATATAAAGTTTTCAAGACCACAAATAGGAAGTTATCAGTGTGGGTCGCACCCATCCTCTTTTTTGTTTTTGATTTTCTCAAAAACGGTACAACCGATTTTGATAATTTTTTATGCTGAAGCTTCCCAAAAGTTTGAATATTTTTCGTTGGACTTTTAAAAAAAATTTCAAATTCTTTTTTTTTTTTAAACTTAATATTTCGAAAACCCCATGTTTGATTTTTTTGAAACTTGATAAATAAAAGTTTCTCGACATAATCCACAAGGAGTAAGAAAAAAAGTATCTTACCTAAAAATACCACCATACAAATGTTAAAAAATGGGTTTTGAAAATCGTATTTTGCTCGAAAACGGTTCCGAGAATTTTATTAAAATTTCTTTTCTTTCGATTAATTTTAACGATCTACACTTTAATAATAAAAAAATTTAAATTAAGTTATATAACCATACCATAGAACCACTTTTTTTAATTTTGAATTTCTCATTATTGGCATGACGGATTTTAATGAAATTTTTTATAGAGAAGCTTAAACTAAAAACATTGCGCTTCAAGACTAAAAAGAAATATTTTTTCAAAAACAAAATCTAATTTTTTTTGAAAATTCGCATTTTATTTATATAAGAAATTTCTTTTAATTTTTTCAAGAAAAAGTTTGGGATACAAATTTTAAGTATTAAGTAAGTAATATAGAATTTAGGAAATAATTTAAAAAAATAATAGTTCCAACGTATTGATTTTTCAAAAATTTTTCATAACGTCTGTAATGCCGGTAGTTTTGGAGCTAAAAAAATTTAATTTCTCCTCTAGGGAATCACCGAGGAGCCTTAAATAGCTCCAGTGGATTAGGCTGTAGGAATAGGTACATACATACTGAAACATGTTTTGTGTATACAAAATTACATTAAAATTTTTATAAAAAATTTGACATGCAAATTGACAGTATTTAATGACCATAATGTAGTCCATGCACATAATAGCACACCTAGTTTTGTATATGAAAATCGTTACAGCCATTTTTGAGCTAAATATAATTTTGCATTACAGCTGTATGGGTGGTACGGTTAATACCCATTCTTAGTCTTATTGCCACTCCTACAAGACACACGTGCGTCGCATCGTTCAGTCATTTTCGTTCGTTCTATCATTGTCGTCCAGGGCCCTTGTTATGTCTTTTGACAGTGGTTGCAGGCGATTTCCAGTTTCGCGGTTGGCTGGCTTTTAGAGCTTAGGAATTTCTAAGCCATTTGGTAGCCTTAGAGTTAGAACTTTCCTCTCGATTACCTGTGTAAAATTATAGGATGGGACCTGAACTGTTGTGTCTGCTGATTAGGATCAAGTGTTGACCCTATTCTTGGCAGGTCGCTTTCATTACGTGGGACATCACTGTGACCGGGAACCCAACAGAGCCTTATGTTGTTTTGTTTACCCGACAGCAAGGAACAAGCCATCATTGAGACTTGCCTAGCAGCTTTCGTCATTGCCAGCACCTCAGCTTGAAAGACACTGTTGTAATCAGGAATTCTTTATGAGCTGGTTAGTCCAAGTGTGTCTGAAAAGAACCCTATACCAACATCAGTTTCCATCTTGGAACTGGCAGTATTTATATTGCTATCATCGAGTCGCAGGTTGATGGCTCATTGACTTGCCAGTCCTCTCTGCTAGGAAAGTCGGTCATATACCCTTTTTCCCGTGTATTTTTGTAGAATCAGCGAATGACACTATTTCTCCAGCTTGGCTAAGACGAATCACGCTATTGGTTGCACATTTTTCTTGTAAATAGATTTAGGGGTTTTAAGTTGAGTATAGCTTCCACACCAATTGTGGGGGTGGACCTCATTGCCCAAGTGATTCCAATACATACCATTCTTTGGACCTTGGTCATGAGTTTAAGGTTGGTAAGTTTGTCCATAATGCCGTCAACTATTGTCTTGTCAAACTTTACTGCATAAAGCTGAGTCTTCAAACATATACAGTGGCGAAAGTTTGTGGATAATAATGCTCAAAACTGACTTTAAGTTGCTGTAAAACTCGCAAATATAAAGCTTTTACAGTCAACGGCCGTGGCTTTGATGAAAGCATCGCTTCCCATCGATCAGCGAAATCAAGCATCATTGCGCGCGGTTAGTACTTGGATGGGGGACCGTTCAAATACCAACCGTGTGCTGTTGACATGTGTTTCTTCTGTTGTTCTTTCTTTGTGTGTCTCTCTCTGTCGTATTGTCTAAAGCCGATGGCCTCACTTGCCAGTGCTTTTCTGTGTCTCTACTCCGTAGATTTATCTACGGTGTAGTGTAAAATGTAATGTAATGTAAAGCTTTTACAATTTTTTTTTCGGTTTAAACATATTTTAAAACTGAAAAGAAAAATTAACTTTTAATTCATTTAATAAAAAAACTCAATGTATCCACTTCTGCATGGTCAAAATAAAAGCGGTTAATACTACATTTTTAGTATGTTGTCCAAAGGTCCTTGGCTTTAATGATGTCATTGAGTGGTTTGGGCATGCTTTCTACTAATTTTTCGATTAGTCGGTGCGGAATGCTGGCCCACTCGGCCTGAATTCGGGACCAAATCTCGTCTCAAGTTTTTGGTCTATTATCGTACCGTCCCAGTCTTTTTTTAAAAAAGATCCCATAAATTTTCTATGGGGTTTAGGTCTGGACTTTGTGCAGGCCACTGCATCGCTTGATAGATTTGCCTACCGAACCAATTTTTTACGATCTTAGCGGTATGCTTAGGATCTCCATCCTGTTGAAATAAAACTTCGTCTTTTGGGTATGCGCTTTCGTCCACAAAGTTCGGTAAATTTTCCTTTAGGATACGAAGATAATCTTCTTTCTTCATTATTTCATTAATTTTCACTAACGGTCCGACATTCCACCAAGTGAATTTATAAATATAAACTTTTTAACATTCATTTTTAAATTATTAGTGTTATACATAAAAGCTCTCGAAAGCTTCTCAGATTCTTGAAAAAGGAATTCCACTCCACGTAAAACTATTTCTATTGCTAGAAATGCTTGAAGAGGAAGGACAATTCATATTTTTACTGATTGCTCAACGTTGATATCGACAACAATCGATATGTCTAAAATTCAATTTCGAAACCTCATGTCGTGAATCGAAGGTAAGTTTTAAGCCGTCCAGTTATCAAGAATTGATTTGATACAAAAAACCCGATGCTTTAATATTGTGTTGCGTTTCTATTCGTAAGCCCGCCAAGCAAAGATCAAGATAAATCCACTAGAAGAACTTGACGTATCTTGGCTATACAGTTTTGTTCAGCATCCAATAAGGCAATCTTCGATAAACAGTTTAAGGGTAGTCATAGTCACTTTAAAGCGACCCTACATATTTAAACAAATTGCCCTCAATATTATATGCCGAAAGATCTGTGTCTGTGGTTACTTCAGGACATACAGAATGTATATCTACTCTCAAAATCATGGAAATAGTAAATAAAATTGCCCACACATCCGTTGATTGGGCAAAAAGGTCACTTCATTGATTTGATTTCAGGAGAAAATATCTGTTGGTAGCTCTTCAAATTCTCCCTTACCTAACGACACCTACAGATATTCTTAAATATAAACCAGTCCTACGCTAGAGTAACAAACACCTCAATCTCTTTCAAATATTGTTGTAATTTATGCTTGAATTCAAAAGTTCTACCATCAGGCTTTGCATAATTTGTCATTGCATCCCTATGGCAAGTGCTATCACACAACTGCCTACTTAAATTTTCAAAAGCCGATAAACTCATCCTCTCTCCCACGCCTCGCCTCAAAAAATCCATCCTATAAATATATGCAGAGAGCATCATGGAAATATGAGGGCATACTATTGCAACTGCATTTTAGCTTGATTGTGCAGATTTGCGACATTTCCCAGAATTCTGACACAATTCCATTTAAGGATACCTTACGGCACATCGTGCATGAATGTGGGTGAAAGGATCGTCTTTAGGGCATTTTATATCGAATGTAATATTTTGGCTGATGATGCAGAGCTCCCTAGAAGCCAGAAATTGTGGTTAAATTTTCTAAAGGATAGCGATTGGTATTTTGAAATATGCAAGCGCTAGGGCTGTGCTTGCTATAATATGTAAATGACATACCGAAATAAAGGGAGTGCTTTGTTTTGTAACCAAAATGAAATAGTTTGCATTCTATCTGCTACAGAGGATGACGGTTATAATGAAAACCGAGAACACATCTTTCGCAATTACGCCTGACAATATGAATAAGGACACTTAAATCATATTTTGATACAAGCATTTTGCCAATAAACGATAATTGTGGAACGTCCTCTGGCAGGGAAATATATTGCTACGAGTTTTTGGGATCTTCTGTATTTTATCTTTCAGATTCACAACAACAATTTAAGCTTGAACGAAAGTTTAAATACCTTAATTTTGTTCTTATAAGCTAAAGATAAACTATTGGTACATAATATTTACAGCTACTTCAAAGCAAAATTATTTTGTTGTGAGAATGTTATACTACATATTTGAAGTACTCGTATGTATTAAGAAGTACGTGCGTGCTTCCAGTCCAGCCAGCGTCCGGATTTCCATACGTCAACGAATAGCAAGATTTTAATAAAATATCGCTGCTGTTCGTGAGAGTTTGCAGGATCCAATTACTCACAAGAACTCCTCCTCTCGCAGACCAGACTTTAACGAACTTTTCTTAAGATTTGATTGATTAACTCTGTTGTGGTGAGAAGTGGTACAATAAAGCAATATACAGTTTTAATAAATAAAAAAAAAAAAAAAATAACAACACTCAATAACAAACAAATAGCCAAATCTACAACAACAAATAAACAAGCACTCATAGGAGATATCAACAAAAAAAATACCTACATATGTCGGAGCACAGTAAGTGAAATTTTCCTTTCCCCTCTTCTTTTTTCCTACAGTTGTGTGGCCAGGTGCATGCATAGTGCTGAGCTTATAAAGGGTTTTTCAACAGGGACGCTATAAAAGTAGAGCCACAGGGACAGCAAACGACACCATATTTCTTGCCGCTCTTTTGACATTTCTCTTCAGTAAGGTTTGCCATTTTATGATGGAAAGTTATACGGGCCAACAACGAGTCGAAATTATTAAGATTTACTACCCAAATTCGAAGTCAGTGGCCACAACATTAAGAGCGCTACGTCCAATTTATGGTCGTCATAATCGTCATAGCAGATCAACAATTGAGTGTCTAGTGGAAAATTTGAATCCACAGGTACAGTACAAAATGTTCCCGTGCCAGTGAGACAAAGAAGTGTCCGTACTTTCGAGAATATTGCTGCCGCTGAGGCTTCAGTTTTAGAAAGCCCAAATGTGTCTCTCACACTTCGTTCTCAAGCATTGGGCATCTCTGTGACGTCGTTGTGGCGAATTTTGCGAAAAGATCTTGGCCTACATCCTTACAAGATTAAATTGAGGCAAGCACTGAAGCCGCTTGACCACCAGAAGCGTCGTATGTTCATGAATTGGGCTGAGCAACAACTTGAAAATGATTCGGATTTTTATCGAAAAATCATCTTCAGCGATGAGGCTCATTCTGGCTGAATGGCTTCGTCAATAAACAAAATATGCGGTATTGGTCAGGCAGCAATCCACACGTACTCCATGAGTCATCATTGCATCCCGAATAAATTACGGTTTGGTGTGGTTTATGAGCCGGCGGCGTTATTGGGCCGTACTTCTTCCGTGATGATCAAGGCCGGCACGTTACTGTGAGTGGGGATCGCTACCGTTCAATGATAACCGAATATTCGTGGCCCCAATTGGATGATATGGACTTGGAGGACATGTGGTTCCAAGAAGACGGCGCCACAAGCCACACAGCGAATGTCACAATCAATTTATTGAAATTCAAGTTTGGAGAACGTGTTATCTCACGAAATGGTCCAGTCGCTTGGCCGCCTCGGTCGTGCGATTTGACGCCGTTACACTATTTCCTGTGGGGCTACGTCAAGTCTATGGTCTATGCCAACAAGCCAGCGACGATTGATGAACTTCGTACGAATATCGAACTTGAAATTGCAGCAGTATCGGCCGATTTATGTTTGAAAACCGTCGAAAATTGGGTTCAGCGTCTGGACTTCTGCAAGCGTGCCCGTGGTGGCCATGCAAGAGAAATCGAGTTCCATACATAATGGCATCGAACGTACCTTCACAGTAATAAAGAATTTCATTGATATTCAAAACCGTTTTAGTTTTATTTAAAAAAAAAACTTTTATAGCGCTTTTATTGAAAAATTCTATATCTCTCAGTCGTTGCATTTGCTAGGTCATACAATAACGGATGTATAGATTTTTAGGATTCGGATCGATTTAACGTCACCACAAAAGGCATAACACTTTTAAGTGATGTTGTATTGAAACTACTTTTTAATTAATCTTTTACAGTGATTTTCTTAGATTTCGTCTGTTTTGATTTTAGTTTTTTTTTTTATTGCAATGGCTGGTTATTTTAGTAGACAATTGTAATATTCGTGCGCTGAGAGCGAATTTTCTGGCTGTGTATATCCACACTGTTTCTAACAAGCCAGCTGTTTTGGCACTGAGTGAAACCCAAGTAGGTGAGGATTCCGATCCTGCTGAATTGTTTATTCATAGGTATAGCTTGGTGCCGTTATTCTTTTCCCACCATGGTGCCGCCATATACATTAGGAATGATATTGCATATCAGCTCTTACCACAATATGGTCGCTGCACTAACACCTTCTTCAATTTTATGTGGTTTAAATTGTCCATTAATAAGCACATCATTCACTATAGTTTTCTTTAATTGTGGATAGAGTTTCAACTTCCCACGAATTTGATGCTCTGTCCGACTACATCCAAAGAATTGATTCCCTATATCCTCACACTGAAATCGTTATTACGGGAAATTTCAATGTTCACAATTCTTCTTGGCTTCTCCAATCTGGCCAGACAACAACCGAAGGAATGTGTGTTGAGATTTTTGCTGAGTTTAACCACCTTACTCAGCTTGTCAAGGAGCCCACTCGAATATCGGACGTTAATGGCAGAACAGAAAATACTCTTGACTTGTTTCTTACCTCTGACCCTGATAAATACACAATAAGTGTATTGACACTACTAGGCACATATATTCATAGTGTTATATCTGCAAATTTCTCGTGTCAAACAAACCTAGTTAGAGAAAGAGAGAAAGAGCTCCTAGAAGAACCGTATGGCAGTACAAGAAAGCCAACTGATACGGTTTAAATAACTTTTTCAGGATCGTTAACTGGTCACTATGCTTCGGCATGACGGATTTTAGTGAAATTTTTTATAGAGGAGCTTTTAAGAAGTTTGAAAAATATTGCATTTCAAAACTTAGAAAAAATATTTTTTGAATTAAAAAAAAAAAAAAACACATTTTTTTGATAACTCGATATCTTTAAAACGACTCAGTATTAATTTGGGTAGTTTATTTTTTCTTCGTTTAGTAATAAATACTTTAAGTTGGCCTACCAAAATTTTTTCTTAAAAATGTTTTAAAAATTTTGTATATAAAAGTTTATTTTTTTAATAAACCACGACTTATAATTTTCGTTCTAGCATAAACTATTATTTTTTTGAATCACATAGCATCCTGTTTATAGATCCAACTACTAAAGGAGTTGTCGTGCATTTTATTTAAATTGTCCGGATAAACCCTCAAAATACACCAAAATATTTGGGATATTTTTGGAGCTTTCGTGATATAAATTTTAAATATAAAAAATATGCCACTTTTGAGTGCAGTTTTTGTACAATTAATTTAAATTCGGTGTATATAATACCTCGTTGTCGTTCATAATTTACACCGGCTGTACACAAATTATACCGATTTTCGGTACATAAATATGTGCTAGTGGTATACAAATTATTCTGGTTACTAGAACATAATATACCACGGAAGTGTAAATAATAAACTAATAATTGGTTTAAATCATACACCACACACCTGAAACATAGAATTTATTTTAAAATAAAATATACACCGAAGTTTATTTTTTAAATTGGAAATAATTTATATTTACACCGAAGTTTATTTTCTGATTGAAAATGTATCTGAAGAATTTGTAATTGTTTCTATGATTCTAATTATTATTCACCTGCATTATATGGCCGCAAGAAAATCATGAATTAGTATGAATGCGAGTGCCTAATTTAAAAACGAAGCACATTCTGCCGAATGATTTTTGATCCTACCCCGTCTAAAAATTGAGCGCCTCGAAAATATCAATTAATCAAAGATTTCTAAAACAATTCGTGAAAATAATTATTCGAAATCTAAAATTTGTTGGTTGTTTTTCAATTTTTTAGGGACGTTATGTTAAAAAAGAGTCGAAAATACCAAATGCGGTATATAATTAAGTCGCTATAATATTAAAATAACTAATCATTGTTTTCATTTAATATTTAAATTTTTTTAATATTTCTAGTGAAAAATGGCCGTCGTCTAAAATACAGGGTGTCTCAAAGTAATCGCCGCAGACGAAAACCATCATATACATAGGTTCCGAAGACCTATTTTCAAGTCGAAAAACTTATGAAGTAATTTTCTCGATTTCACTTCCTTTTTGACTTAAAATAAATTGTACATTGAGTACCTATAAACTAAAGATGGTAAATGATACGACAAAGCAGTTCGCTAAAAAAAAAGAACGCATCTTAAGTCGATGCTTTTTTCCGATATCCCGTTAAGGACGTGCTCTTGGAAAAACTGGTGAGAAAAAACCATACAAATACTTCCAGGTTAATGCTTTATTTATAAATGTCGTCCATTTTTGAGACCGATATTTAACTGGCTCTAAACTTGGCAAAACTAAAACCGATTATTCTTGATTTTTTCTTTTTTATTAAAACAACAAGAGGTAAGATTTTCTTTCCACCATACAGGTTTTTTCTATGCGATTAACGGATTAACGGTTTTTCCACAGTTAACTATCGAACGTATTATTTTGCTAAATTAAAATTAATGGTTTTCGTCTGCCGCGGTCACTGTGGGACACCCTGTATGTATATGCATACTCTAACTCCTGAATTTGGAAAAAAATGCACCAATTTTAAAGAACAAGAAGAAAAAAAACACCATTGTACACAATACATATATCCAATATTCTGCTTTCGGTACATTTATTATGCTAAACTGTGCAAAATATACCCCAGGCAGTAAAAAAAAATGCACCATTGCGAAAAATATATCCAGTAATTTTTTTTAGTATGTTTAATTTGCTGAAAATAGTGTAAGAAATGTTCAAAACAAAAACAAAATTATAGTTAACATTGGAATTCAAGAAAATAAATACATATATTTATTAATATTTATTAAAGTTGTACATAGATATGTATGTATACATCCATACATTTTTTCAAAAGAATTTTTGCTTTCATTTGGTTTCACCTTCGACGGCGGTTTTGTGGTTCAGTATCTAAAGCAGCTTCTTCATCCTCTTCTTCGGTATTTTCACCCAATTTTACATTTTTTTTGAATCCGTTGTAAAACAGCCTCGTTCTGGGATTGAATAAATGATGGTCCTCATCTGATGTGTTTATAAAATCCGAATGAGTTCTTCGTCGACAATCTAATCTAGGAAAGCTCATATGGTTTCCTGATCGATCAAATTCTCCAATTACATTACATTTTATACAACTATTGTATGCAGTGTGTGTCTTAATGCCTGCAAAGTTCAACAATATTAAATTAATTGAAGTCAAACTGGATTTTCTCCTTACATTTGATAAATGCCCGAGCTGGTGTGTCTGCAATATACGCATTGACCTTGATCAATATTTTTGAGCCGTTTGCTAAATCGATTCCATTCGAAATTAGAGCATTAATTTCATTACAATGTTGCCTCAAAAACTCCTCGCTAGATGGTGGCTCGCATTACCGAATTATATTGCAATAACCATTGGTCGAATTTCAGAAATATTGACTATGTTCATTAAAATTGGCCAAAATTGGAATTTGCTACTTAGGAACAGAGGTAATTCGTCAACATTGAAGTTAAGAAGAACTTCCATTGATTGATTTAATTGACGTAATGTTTTCTATGCCATAGTAGCAAAATGAATCGGATCCCATTGTTTGTATATCAATACTCCGTGGTGTATGGAGCAACGTACGTGCATCTTACGGCAGTTCAGCTTTTCCTTCACTTCGCAATAAAAGAAGTAGCTCAGACATAGCACAATGTGTTATTTTATTTTTAACAGCCCAATCAGCCAATTTAGACATAAAATCAATGTGTTCGTCCAAATCATCAACGACGCAATCTTCCGAAGACGGTTCTACTTCACGATTTATATTTTCCACAACTTCATCATTCTCATCCAAATCTGTTCGAAATTTAGTCTAATAATATTTCATTTGGCCCTACTTTAATATTAGGTTCATTTGAAATAATATTTTCTCGCGATATTGAACAATTTGTAGAATTTTTGTCTCGAATATAAAAGTTGATTTTCGTCGTTTCAAATAAATTTTGATGATTTTGCTGAATACTGTACTGTGACTGTAAACCAATGACAGCTGAATTGAGGCAAACAATGTAGACATTATGGTTAGACATTGGTGTAGTTTAGTGTATTTAATCTCCACAAGATTTAAATCTTACACCGAAAAATGATTGCTCATTTAAAATGGTGTATTTTATCTACAAAATTTGGTGTAAAAAATACGTCATTTTTGTTGATTTCAAAATTGGATTTTTTTATGCGCTATTAATGGCATATTAAAAAAACAGCTGCGAATCGGTTTATTTTTTGCACCGCATTGGAACAAAAATATTGAAATTTTGCACAGAAAAGACAGTGGTGTAATTTATATACCGGTATATTTTGTCAAATACACCAAAATCTTAAAATTTTCTTCAGTTTTCTTAATCTTACACCATAATTCAAGAAATTGTACCAAATTATACACCAGTGTGCTACTTGAGCCGTGAATAGATAATGCTTTTGTTAAAAAGATGGGTTAAGATATCAAATATATTTAAGCTCATTTTTTGACAAAGTGTTGGAAAAACTATTTGATGTGGATCCAGAGCCATATTAAATTTATAAACTTAAAAAGAAAAAATTTGCTCAAAAATCAAATGTATTTGGTTAAAAACCTTCACCAAAACATAGCTCTGGACAATTAGTAGACACATTATTAATGCTTGCCTTTCAGATAGTAGTCATTTTGAAAATTAAATAAAATGCACGAACTTGCTCTTATGTAAAAGTACTTTGGAATTTAGAATACATTTTATAAATATAAAACATCGATTTAATGAGATAAAAATGTTCAAATGCATGAAATTGCTGTCTGATTTCCGGAAAAGTATGAATTTATGCAAGCAAAGTTTAAAAATCGTTTTATTATTACAGTAATTTTTTATATAACGAATTTCTTTAAAATTTTTCGAGAACAAAATTTGGGATGCCAATATAAATATTAAGTATTTGGTAGTATAGATTTTATTAAATAATTTCAAAAATTAATCGTTCACAAATTTTAAGGATATCTATTGATTTTTCAAAAAAAACTTGGGATTTTTGAAAAAAAAAAAAAAAACTATTCGAATATTTTTATATACAATATTATTATAAACTTAAGGGGGCTCCTGCAAAAAAATTTTGGTTAAGATCGTTAGAGCCGTTGATGAGAAATTCGAAATTCAAAAAATTTTTGTTCTGACCAAAATGTAGTCCAAAATATCAAACTGAATTTTCTTTTCAAAATCGTTAGAGCCGTTTTCGAGATAAATAAGATTATGCATTAAGGGTGCATGGGGATACCGTTTTTTTAGAGCTAAGAAAAAATTTCAATTTTTCCTCTAGGGAATCACCGAAGAAAAAGGAAAAACGATTTACGAATTTTCTTATGGAACGTACGATCGCTCTATAGAGCTCGAGCTGCTCAGCAGCTAGCCGATGCCCTGTCAAAGTATAAAGCTGACATAACAGCTCTTCAAGAAATCAGATGGACAGGGAATGGTGTTTTACAGAAGAAAGAATATGACATATACTACCGCTGTCATACAAAACACCATGTGCTCGGGGTAGGCTTCCTAGTCAGCGAAAAAATGAAGTCTACTATTATCGGATTTAACGCTATAACCGAAAGGCTATGCACCCTTCGCGTGCGCGGCAAATTTACGAACATCAGCCTCATTAACGTTCACGGACCTACGGAGGAGTCCTCAGACGAAGAAAAAGAGACTTACTAAGAACAAGTCGAGAGGACCCTCAATGCCTGCCCAAGGTATGATGTTAAAATCATCCTTGGGGATTTGAACGCAAAAATAGGACGGGAGCCGGTATTCAGGCATTACGCAGGCACCCATAGTTTGCATGAGAACACTAATGACAATGGACTGCGAGTCTTAGAATTGGCAGCATCGAAAAACATGGTCGTTGCGAGTACCAGGTTCCCGCGTAAAGATATCTACAAAGCCACCTGGGTATCACCTGATGGAGTCACTCGTAACCAAATAGACCACGTGTTGATAGACCGTCGCCACTACTCGAACTTGATGACGGTACGAACGTACTGAGGTGCCAATATCGACTCGGATCACTATCTTGTTGGTATGGTTTTCCGAGGGCGGATTGCCTTGCGAAGACGCATTGCATCCACCGATCAGGTTCGAATCAACACAGCTGCCCTGCGCAATGAAAACACCAGTAACACCTTTGGTAATGCGTTAGGACTCGCCCTAGAAACACCTGACTTAGGGAGAGTAAGTCCTGGAGCCAGTATGCTGGGCGTAAATGAAAAGTGGACACGTCTTAAAAATACTGTCATTAGTACTGCCAACTCCATCTTAGGCAGCAGTCGTAAAAATCGAAACGACTGGTTTGATGATGAATGCAAGGTAGCGACTGAACGTAAGAATGTTGCGTACCGAGCAATGCAACAATCTCATAGAACGCGGGCACGCGAAGAGGAATATAAAGAGCTCAGAAGAATAGAAAAACGGCTTCACAGACAAAAACAATCAGCCTGGGAGAAGAACCTAATCTGTGAAATAGAAAATAGCCGAGAGCGAGGTCCGCACCAGGCGGGGAAGTTCTACCAATCCGTCCGAAACATGACGCAGTACACAACACGCTACACATACTGCAAGGACAGAGAGGGAAATCTGATCACCGATCCTGAAAGCATACTGGAGCTATGGGAAGTGTACTTCAATGAATTGCTAAATGGTCAGCTCACTGCAGAAGTGGAGGCTCCACTACTTCAAGAAGAATACCCTATGTTGCCGCCACCAAGCATAGAAGAGGTTGAGAAGACTATAGGCCGGCTTAAACAGAACAAAGCCCTGGGAGCCGATGGCATACCAGCCGAATTATTCCATCACGGCGGGCCAGCCTTACCTCAAGCAATTCATGATATTATAGTACAGGTATGGGAGCAGGAAGAAATGCCAGAAGACTGGCGAAAAGGTTTAATATGCCCCATACATAAGAAGGGAGATGTCAAAACGTGCAGCAATTATAGAGGTATCACGTTGTTGAGTACCGCCTATAAGATACTCTCCTCTATCCTACAAGACCGGATAACCCCATACGCTAAAACCATCGTCGGACAATATCAATGTGGTTTCATTCCAGGCAAATCAACAACTGTTCAGATATTTACCCTAAGGCAGGCGATGGAAAAAAGTCTAGAATTTAACATCCCAACATACCATCTGATTATAGACTTTAAGGCCGTCTATGATAGCATAGCCAGGGTAGAAGTTTACAAAGCCATGAGAGAATTCGGCATCCCAAATAAATTGACACGACTATGTAGGTTGACCATAACCAACGTAACAGTCCAAGTAAAAATAGCCGGATTGCTATCCAGACCAATCAACATCTTTAATGGACTCCGACAAGGGGACGGTTTGGCCTGCCTCCTCTTCAACTTGGCGTTGGAGAAAGCAATCCGTGACTCTGGCATGGCAACGAGAGGGACCATCATCAACAGGTCCAGCCAGTTTCTGGCTTACGCAGACGACATCGACATCATCGGAAGAACCGAACAAGCTGTACACGATTCCTCCATCCAGATCGAGCAGACGGCACAAAATCTGGGGCTGCACATTAGTGAAGGTAAAACAAAGTACATAGTGGCGTCGAATGTGAGAGGAACAGTTGGTCAAACAATCAAGGTAGCGGAGCACGAATTTGAAGTGGTGCAATCCTTTAAATATCTTCGGTCAATAGTAACAGCCGATAACAATATAGAAGAAGAAATACGCGGGCGGGTTCTCAAATCCAACAGAGCCTACTATGGTCTGTCAAAGCTCTTCAAATCCAGAAATCTCACCATAACTTCAAAACTGCTGCTGTACAGGACCATGGTCCTGCTAGAACTCACATTTGGATCCGAGATTTGGGTGCTTAGCAAAAGGCACTCCGACCTCTTAGCTGCGTTCGAGAGAAAAGTCTTAAGGAGAATTGTTGGCCCAAATGTGTGAGGAAGGACGATTCCGGAGACGGTACAATCATGAATTGTACGCAATCTACCTAGAAGCAGATATCGTGACAAAAATTAAGCTCGGTAGACTCCGGTGGGCAGGGCCCCTAGCTCGCATGAGCGAAGAGGAACCTGCTCGGAAAGTTCTTTGTGGTACATTCAATGGTAGACGACAGCGTGGTAGACCATGCTTGCGGTGGAGAGATGGCGTAGACCAGGACGCCCGAAGCCTTGGGGTGCGCAGCTGGATGGCATCGGCTAGAGACCGGGATAGATGGAGAGACTTGTTGAAAGAGGCCAGGACCGGAACCCGGTTGTCGAGCCGATGATGATGATGATGAATCACCAAAGACTCTTAAGTATTGACTTTGAAGAAAATACCTCCAGTAGTTTAGGCTTTAGGCTGTAGTTCAAGGTACAGACATACAGACAGACAGACGGAATTGTTGGACCCACTTTATTCGTCTTCGCTATCATCGTAATGTCAACGTTGATCAAAATCTCGAGTTCGATTTTTTTTTCCAAATGCAGAACTTGCCCTAAAGTACCTATATCACAAGTAAAAATTGTTTGTTTAAAATGAAATACGTAACATTTTTCAAAACTAGGAATTTTTTAGTTTATGTCCTTAACCTTTGACGCTTACAATAATACCCACTAAAACTATAAATTTCACATGAAAATGTTGTGGAATTATTTATTTAAAATATTTAATTTTGTGTTAACACTGTAAACCCATTTTAAATTTAAATTTCAAAAATGAAAAAAAAAAGAAACTGAAAGGTTCAACCCCAAGGAATTGTGTTATTATTAAACCCATAGCCCTTCGCCCTACCAACCGTCAGCCATATGGCCAAAAGCCACTGTAATTTTTATTGCCACTCAAAGGAACTCATTCAACATTATTTCATGCATCTGCATCTGCAGCTGCCAAAGGAACCATAGTTTGTTTACCCTCCAGGCTCAACGCAATAAGTGCGTTCCGTTTGCATTTTATAATGAACTTTCCCATAAATTTCCCTCAGTTTTCCCTTCGGTAGCTTAAAGTTCACTTCGCTTCTCGGAACTTTTCCGTGAGATTAAAAAAACTGATTGGTTGACTTTGCCCTCAAAATATCTGGCCCTATTTTAATTTGATTTGATTTTTTTCTTAAATTTTATTATTATATAAGGTTCACAAAATTAAAATTATTTTATTGTTTTTTATTTTTTTTTATAAGAGTATTCCTTACCTATCCAGCTATCCAGGTTAGGTAATTCAAGCAAATGCGTTTCTGCTGGAGAGGAATTTTGAAGGATGAACTCACTTCAGGCATGAAATATACGTTTGCTAATGCAAAAGGGGAGGGCAATTATATCGCCCTAATTTATACGAATTAATTAAACCGATTATAGAAGTGAGTTGCTTGGAGCGTAAGATTGCAAAGTTTCATTAGTTATTGCAATAATAATTATAAGCGTTAACATTAGGCTCAAGGGCATTATTTCCATATCCAAACGCATTCACATTCCCAATCCCATTCCAATTGCATAATAATTAACCACTTAGACTGCGATAATTCCTTTTGAATTGATTTTCTAAACCATTGGGTATTATTGGTTTAGAAGTTATGGCATGGAGAAATCCATATTCCGCACAAGTGCTTGTGTTCTTGGTAACATTTCAGTAGTCTTGAAGTTTAAGCTTCCTTGAAAAGTTAACATCCTGGTGGTTGGTTGTTTAGTTCAAAAAAATCACCATGATTTGTGGTACCATGCAACTCAATCTGTACGGATTTTTAGGAAACATACATGTACATAAATATTTTCGACCCTCAAAGAATTACCGAAAAACCGAAATGAGGCCAACATAATTAAAATTGTCCTCACACAAACTTTAAAAAAAAAACGTTTTAACGAAAAAATTCAAAGGGTGAGAATAGCTGGTGTACCCATATAGATGCATACCCCGAGAATATTGCCGGAAGTCGGCTCATGACTGTGTTTAGAGCAAGGGTATTTATGTGCGAGTACTTAGTAGTAGTCGGGTTTCAACTCGCACAAATATTCCTAGAGTTGCTGATAACCGTGAGAATTTGGGGCATTTTATAAAAGGAGAGGTCTTCCAGCCCATGTAAGAACATGGAATGAGTTATAGGTTTATAAAAAATGCTAAAAAGAAAAGAAGAACGGTAAAGCAAAATCGAGACAAATTTTGGATTCAGAGAAATAAGGAACATTTGTTTTGTCGGTGGAAAACTTCAAAAGACACTAACTTGTTAATATTCTGTAGCAAGTAGTGTGTGTTGGTTGGTAGACAAAAAAGGCGACCACTCGCAGTCAAGCGCTGTGGCCCAATTACCGCTGAATTGCGCCATTTTGTTACCATAACTCGTACGAAACTGTAGATGGAATTGATATCGGAAATTGTGGACATTCTGACGGCCGGGCCGGCGTCATACAGTTTGGATTAAGTTCAAAAATATAGATCTAATAGGTTTTGATGTTTCTTATTGTGTGTTTGCTTTTGCACAATCATCCGGAAATTGGTTCACTTACTCAGCCTGACCACCACATGCATCCGACACCATCTGCACTGTGCCAAGCTAGGTAGCTTGTTGACTGATTGATTGATAATCAGGTCCCTCGCATCATAGGCCTCCATCAAAGTCTTCAGTCCGCTAGTTCGGGATCTAAGGAATCAAACGAAGGGCACAGCGCAGAAGTAACCGAAATTCGTCCTAGAGCCATTTCGCCGCGTTCAGAAAAGATATCAATGATTGTGCTCCAAATTTTGCAGAGCAGAGCATTTGCAGAGGAAGTGGAGGACTGTTTTCCAGCTGGTCTTCACAGCTATGACAGTGAGTATCTCTTATTGGTCTCAGTATAAGCTACAGGTGGCTACGATCTTTGCTTTGTCTTGCCTGGGTCTGCATATCAGATCAAGTGTTCAGGATTTATTATAGCTGGGCTGAATCTTTCTACATATAACGAAAATTGAGAGTGGTATTCCTACCGTGCTAAAACCTCCGGGATCAGAAGAAATTTATGAAAGATCGACAAATGATTTTTCTTTCTTTTTTTTAAATCATTTTGGGGGGAAGTTTTAACTTTAAATACTTTCCCATAGCTTTGACCTCGCAGTCGCTGATTGTGTGATACATCGTATTTTTTATGCACTTCTGTGAACAGTTCTTTGACAAGGTCGCGATCTAGAAGCTATTTTTATATACCAAGGGACATTTATTATTCCACTAAGGACTTTTTTTTTTGGAATTATTGGATGGGTTCAGCATTGGTTTTCCTTGTACACCCTCATAGCTGGACAATACGTCCAAACGGGTTGCACTAGAGCTGTGTCAATCGCGATTGATTCGGTCTTTGTGACCCGTTCACCAAAAAGATTGATTGATTGCAATCAAAGTAGACCAAATCAAATAATCCCTAATGTCAATCTCCTGCCACTGAAACCGATGAACGAAACGAACGAAAAAAAGTTATGTTTCGTTCATTCAACTTGTTCTCAATCATTGCACAATATCAAATAGGAATCAATGGAAAATGGCGTGAATGAAACAACGAAGTAGAAAGAAGCCAAACTTTCTTTCATTTTCACATTGTTTCGGTCTCGATCTGAACGAAACGATTGGAGAAAAAAATATTTTAGTTGAATGAATGATTGAAAACATTTCGTGTCGGTCTATATATCGTTCGGAACGAAACGGATGGTTAAAAAATGAATGAATGAACGATTGATTGAAAAGACCGAATCCTTGAACCAATCAATCAATGATTGATTCGATCTTTCAAAATGAACGATTGGCACAGCTCTAGGTTGCACTTCCTGCTTGTATAACATTTGTTCTGGATAGATGATTACTGACTAATATTTGATGGGCTTTCTTGGCAAGTTTTGTTTATGCCCAATTAAAAAGGTTTTAAAAACTTGACCAGTAAGCCCATCAAATTTTAGTCAGTGTACAGCGCCGACACCTTGGCTTTTCCACTGCTTGATTTTAGATAGCAAACTTTAATTTCTTTTGCAAACTATTCTTGCAACTCCGGATTCAACCAATAACACTCATTTACTGAGAGAAAAAAATCACACCAATCAATTATACAATTTGTTAAAGACGTCTTTATTGTTTAATAATTTTTTAGCAAGAGAAACAAGTGGTTGATTAAAGATAGTTTATATAGATAGTTATGCTACGTTATTTTAAGATTTAGATTTAAGTAAAAAGAGAAACTGATTACACCGAGAACTTTTAATCGAATGAATTTTACATACAAGGCGAAGACGGACGAAAAGTCAAAAACCGTAATGCCAACGTACAAAAGAAAAAATCGAAGGGGAGTACCCTTGCAACCAACATTGGCTGTGGGTTTGCATGATGATCTTATGGATTGTGAATTTGATGTTCACATGGTACTTTTTTTAGGTTCAACAGTCAGTAATCATTAAATAATAAAATTTCTCTATTACATTGTAGCTGTTTCAATATTATTCTACTTTAAATATCCGGTATTAAACCTTCATGAAGTTAGAACTTGGAGTACTTTTAGATCTCAGTACTTTTCACGGCTGACTTGTTACACAAAGGTTTTTGTGTAGAAGAACTTGGCTCTTTTTTTAACA
Organism: Philhelius festivus; assembly: GCA_963931855.1. Classification (NCBI taxonomy): domain Eukaryota; kingdom Metazoa; phylum Arthropoda; class Insecta; order Diptera; family Syrphidae; genus Philhelius; species Philhelius festivus. The sequence continues at coordinate 39,401,388 of OZ007554.1, read as the reverse complement.
TTTATGTCTTTGGTCTGATCTCACTCCTTTTTGCAAAGATTTTAATATATTGCCATGTCAACCAAATGTCTACCAAATTCTACCAAATTTCATTGTTCTACTACTATCGGAAGTGTGCCACATCAAATAGCACGGTAGTGCCCAGCCAAGTTTTGGCACTACACTCTTTTAACAGTAACAAACTTAGGCGATTTTTTACCCCTCCCTATCTTCAGTACCAATGAAGTCAGAAACGTAAAAGTCCGAATATTTATTAAGCTAGTCAGGCACAGGCGCCTCACCGAATTTCAGTTTGCTAGCATAAGGGGTTCCTGAGATATAAGGCCTCAAAAATCACAAAAGCCGTAACACTTTCCGACATCGTAGAATCTTGTAATTTTGCACAGCGATAGGTCTTATCATTAAAGTAGAGGAAAAAATCTAAAATTTGAGGTTTTCCATTCAGGGGGCGTGCTATCCGCCCACTTTCTCCGAATTGGTGTTGGTTGAATGAAGCACCTCCGACTGCTGTAAAACGATAAAATTTAATAAAGTGGTAGGGTTTAAATTGCATACAAAGAAAAAAATATAAAATTTGAGGTTTTTTATTCAGGGGCGTGGTATCCGCTCACTTCCTCAGAACTGATGTAAATTATATGGCACACTTCCGATTGCAGTAGAACAATGAAATTTGGTAGAACGGTAGGACTCAAATTGCATATAAAGGACCAAAAATAAAAATTGAGATTTTCCATTAAGGGGGCGTGGTATCTGCCCACTTTATGAGAAAATGTTTAATATATACGGATCACTTCCGATTGCTGTAATTAAGTTAGTGTTAAGTATTTTTTATACAAGTTTCAGCCCAGAATGTGTGGTGTAGTAGTAATGAATTTTCACCAATGAAATTTATTAATTGTTCAAAAATGTTTGCAGGGTTACTGAAAATGCTTAAAGGACCATAGCTAGAGGGATTACCAGACGGCTTACAGGGTTGGGGATTTGTTAAATTAATAGCATCTTTCTAAGCCTGAGGAAAATATTGCAACTTTAAACAGGAGTTGATAATTTCAGTTTTATAATTAAGACCTGCTCGAGGAAGGTTGACTAGACAAAGCTTTGAAATACCATCAGGTGCTGGATCCGAAATAGTTTTATAATGCTTTAAATTTCCTTAGTTTAAACAGACCATCCACAAATAAAGTCTTCAGCACGTGAATTAAGTAGATTACATAAGGTTTCAACTAAATAAGATTTAACTTGGTTCCTAAGATTTGATGAAATTCTAAAATTTGTAGCAAATTGACAAGAAGAAACTTGTGCCTTTTATGTGATGACAGTAGTTGGTGGTTGCTTAATTTTTAACTACCCTTGTGACATTCCAAAATGGTTTTGAACATTTGTCAATACCTTGAAGCAGTTATCTCCATTTTGGGTTCCTAAGTTTTTCAATAAATAAATTTATAAGCTTCTTAAGATTTATCTTAGTTCAAGTTTGTAGGATGACAACATAGCCCCACAAAAAAAAAAGTGCAGTGACTCTTGGATGAGACTATGTGTCTTATAGTTTTTTTGGCTCGCTGATTTCAAATCCGTAGTCCGTTTGACCCTATCAGGTCAGGTTTAAGGGCATTTGAAGGTCAAATCGCTAAATATTCGCTGAAAAATCTGAAAACCTATTCGGGTTTCTTTTGAGCCCATCATGTAAAGGTCAAACGAAGGTCAAATCCCTAAAATCTAACTATATGATATTTTTGACCCCAGATTCTGAAAGGGCGGCCAAATATATATTGGCTTTTTTTACCGACCTCTATAGGTCATGTAGCGGTCATCCAAAATAAGAATCGTTTTCTTAGATTTTGGCCTATGTATTGGCTGTGAATTTGAATTCTGGTCCTTTAAATAGTTGATCTTTATGTTTTTCGAGTCACTGGTCATGATGCTAGTGTTCATTTGACAGCATAACGTCAAAATCAAGGTCAAACGAAGGTCAAATCCCTAAAATCTAACGATATAATATTTTTGACCCCGGATTCTGAAAGAACGGAATATTTTACATCTATGTTCATCTAGACTTGTTGTTTGAAATGACCTCTGGAAGATATTCCAAGGTCAAATACTGCTTTTGGATTTCCCGGCTGTGTATCGACAGTAAATCGGGATTTGGGGTCTCGAACCAGTTGATTCTTATGTTTTTGGAGTCACTGAACAGACTGAGTGAGAATCTAAACAGACTCTAGGTCATTTGAAGGTATCCATATCCCTTCAGAAGAAGCCTAAGTAACGGGGTCAAATATCGCACTATAGCCGAATGATATCATGACTTTGTCATGTTGCATCACAAGGATACGATAAATAAAAAGGACTGGTTGAATGTAATTCTTGTATCTACGATATTTCCCCATCTGTCTGTAATAAAGGCATACCAAAGATTGTTGACGACAGTTAAAGGCGGCGCCTGCAATCGATCTCACAGACGAGTTGATTCTGTAAATCAATTCTTGTCTTTCTGGTATTTTGTCCGATTACCTTGGACACGACCTGAAAAATAAGCTAACACAATTTTATAAGGTTGATTATTATCGATGATAACTTTAACCCCTAATGCTTCAACGACTTTTATCTCCACCGAAGCTATTAACTGTAATTATAAATTTCTTTTCTTACAGCAATTGCTATTCCTCCACCTCTATCACTCTGAATAGCATAGATACGAGTAGTTAAAAAGCAATGTGTATTTTACTTAGTTTAAGCATTTCAAGGCAAGTTCAGTAATAACATTGAACTGTTCCAACTTTGTTAAACTTTTCGCAATGGTGGAAAATCTTCAACATTTCTGACAAAATATTGATTGATTGTTTTTCTCAAAGGGACTCTCTTTGACGTTTTTGTTTTTGCCTAAACTGCTCATATGCAGCTTCTTCGACTTGGACATTGCTGTTTCGCTGATTGGTTGACACCAACGCAATTTGCACATTTGTTTTCTTCCTTGGAGTGGACGCTGATGTCTGATGCTCAACAGGGCAGAATGAACATAAAGTTTTTACGTGACAGTATTTTGGCCTATGTCCGTTCATGTGGCAATTATAACACTGGGTTACTTTTCTAAGAAGCCTTAATTGAAAGATCAAGTCACCATAACGCTTTATTTGAAGTTGATTTAACACACATTAGAGTAGAAAAACCCAAGATTAAATATTTAATCTTTAATATCTGCCCTATTTTCACCACTGTCTTTGGCCAAAAAGACTTTTGATTCGGGTTCACATCTAGAGCCACATTTGTTAATTTGACTTTCGTTTGAATTTAAGAAGAGAAATGTGTTTTCTCTAAAATTATTTTGCTAAAACATTCAAAACTAAAATAAATCTCGATGTTTTTAACTAAGTTTTATAATTCATACATAACCTTATATGTGTAGTGCCAGAAGCAACAGAAATTGCTATCGTCTTCACATCCAATTAAATTCATAAAATAATAATGTGGTTTGCACCACTTCCTAGTACCTACATTGCAATCTCCTCGACACTATATTCTGAAGACTACCCTTGTACCTACCTACGAGTATACACCTTCAAATTAACAACTTCTTGAGTCTTAACCGTTGACACAATTTTACCATCACCTCTAACTTAAATGATAAAAACCATCGTCCTTGCCTTTGGCTGAGGAGTCGTTAAAGCAGTAATTTGATTTTTGACATATATACACATTCATATCGACAGGATATGCAATTCCACATATTCGACTGAACTGCATACATGTCTGCATTTAAAAATGGATTCTCACTAAACGAATGACCAACCAGGGTGCAGTTTTGAGCAAACAATTACGAGCTGTGAAATTTAATTAAAATTATTTGAACAGAAATCACTGTGTTGCGAAGATTTCACTGGAACTACTACAGGTAAGTGGGTGGCCGATACCAATGCCTGGAAAGGGTTTTGGATAGTAAAACTATTGAGAGAGAGTGAGAGGGGTTTGTTCAACAGCAAAAAGGATTTTCAAACTATACTTTTTGATTTGCATATTGGAAGCTGATGGTGCCGGATTTAAATAGTCGACATCAGTTCCAGGTTGACCAAAGAGCATTGATTTTCAGTTAAATTCGGATTTTTTTTTTATTCAATTTTATAGAATAAGGCTCTTAACGTTTTTGGAAAATTCATTAAGAGATTAAAACGATAACAGAATTTCTAGATGTTAATGTTGGTAATCCGCCAGTTTAAATTAATGCAATGGAGGTAACTGATTTCTGGGTTGAAGCTTAAACTGTGACAGATAATAAGTGTGCTAAGAATTATTATTCGCACAGGGTATTAAATGGAAATGAAACATTCAATTTCGGTGATACTTAAGCCTCGAACCGATTATGGATTTGCACACCACATCAGCGCGACATAAATCAAAATTTTTTATTATTTTTTTTTTCAAAAAATTTAATAGAATACTTACATAACTTTTCAAATAGGATTTCTATAGTTCGGCCATAGCGCACAGACTAAGCCTGACAAGCCTGACGTTTATGTGGCAAGTTGTTAAAATTTTATAAATATTTAAAAATCTAATGTATAAAATAAAAAAAAAAAACTTGAAGAAATACAGAGTGCGGTATCTAATTTCTATGTGACTACTTGCGATATAATAGGAAGGTTATGTATGGCAAGTAATGTAATCGTAATTCAAAGATTTTGATCTGACTTAATCTTAAGGTGATGAGGACGACGAGGAAACTGGGTATCACAATTAAGTCTGTCGACTGAACCCTAAGCGAGTCGTCCGATTTTCATTAAACTTGGTAGATATGAGTATCATTTTAAAATTTTTCCCTCCACACACATTTTTTTAGAACCAAATATAACGGTATCTGCCATACGATTTTTACTTGCGACTTATAGGTACTATAAGGCAAGTTATATAATAAACTTTTAACTTTAAACATGCAACTCATAATATACACATAATAAAATAAAACACGTCTGTTTTTCACGAAAGCTTTATTACAAGTGATTCTTTACATCAATCATCATATCTTATCTTACAGTTAATACATTAACAGATTACATAAAAAAACTGTTCTTCATGTCGTTCGATAGAACAGCAATGTAAGAAAGTACTAAATAAGTAAAATGAGATGATAACATTTTATGCGTACATGTTTAGTTAATAGCACAGGGTGGTCAGGATTATTTTTAATTAAATTTGCATGATTAGTAATACTGCAGCACATTTTAATATGAAATCTCTTACAACTCGACCATCCTGAATACAAAAAATCGTCCTCGATTTAATATTGCAAGCAAAATACATCAATTTCTATATATTTTCTTATATAAAAAGTACGTAGAGAAATTTTTAAATTTTCATTTCCGAACATTTTAATCTATTATATTTATTATGATTATAAATAATACAAAATGTCACAAAAGAAAATATGATATTATACGATAGGAATTAAAAATGAAATTAAGTATAGATACGAAAAAAATAATTTGAAATTTTAGTTTAAGTTGCAACATAAGGTTTCATATTTCGGGCATGCAACTCCTTCATAGGGAATGCGCGAAATCTGAACGTTTTCCAAGTCCTTTATTAGGTAACGATCATTTTTTACTTTTTTAAGACTTCATAAGGACCTTTAAATTTAGCTAGAAGTTTCTTGTTTATACCCGGGGTAGTTACAACATTTTTTATCATTACAAAATCACCAACATTATAGTCGTGCGGTTTCTTATGATGTTTATCATAATATATTTTATTTAATTCTTGACTTGAACTGTTTTTTACTTGCTTGTTGCCTGATTGACTCCAAATTTCGCGGTTCTTTAGTTATTACATTTTGGTCTAAGTACTCTCGGATTTATCGCGCTCCACCTGACAATTAGACTGTGGGGAACTGGTGGCTATCTTAATGTGTTGGACACAATACTTTTCGCAAAATGAGGCAAATTCTTCTGAAGTAAAACAATTTCCTCTATCCGAAACTAAACGGTTTGGTCTACTGTATGTTGAAAAATATGTTTCCAAACACTGAACAACTTCCTTGGGTACTTGTTGTTTTAACCGCAAATAGTCTAGTGTACTTCAAGAATCCATCAACAACTAAGAATATATGTTTCTTACAATTCCGCACAGAAGATGGTAATGGACCATAGTGGTCAACGTGGATTGTGTCAAAAGGTTTGTCACCTTTTGGATTGCTGTGCAAAATTGCCTCTTTCTTACCGTATGTCGGAGAAAAATGTACACATTTTAAGCAATTCTTTATATAACTTTTCATTTTGGCTTTCATGCAAGGGAACCAATATGTTTTTCGTAAAAAGTTATAGCACTTCTCACTCCAACATGGCACAATGCGTCATGATGTGTTTGAATAACAATTCTCTCCATCTGGGATGGAACATAAAAGTAAACATTCTTATCAATTTTGCGATAAACCAAACCATTGATAAGTTCATAGGCAGAACTCTCCCTCTCTTGCAGCAATTTTACCAAATCTTTGACTACATGATCTCTTTGTTTGATGCTGCAAGTGCATGCTCAAATGAATCTGGCTCAATCAAAATATTATGACACCTGCTTAGGGCATCGACGTGTCTCATTCTTTGGCCATCCCTATGTTCAATGACATAATCGTAGTCTTGGAGTTCTAAAGCCCAACGTGATATTCGCGGATTTAATATTTTTTTTATTAAGCGTTAGTGTAAGCGACTTGCAATCAGTGATTATTTTAAATTTGATGCTAGTGAGATATATTTTAAATCTTCTGAGAGCCGATATTATGGCCAGAGTCTCTAGCTCATACGAGTGATACTTTGATTCCTGAGTAGTGGTTCTTTTTGAAAAAAAGAAAACGGGATGGAAATGTTTATCTTCTGGACGCTGCATCAATACTGCACCAAACCCTAAACTACTTGCATCACAGTGCAATTCCGTTTCAGCATTTGGGTTGTAAATGCTAAGTAGTGGTGCGTTCAATAATTTTTGCTTCAATGACTCAAACACTTTTAACTACGTTTCACTAAAAATAAATTTCGTATCCTTTTTTAGGAGATCATACAGTGGTTTGGCAAACGTCGAAAAGTCCTTTATGAACTTCCTAAAGTAAGAAGTTAAACCTAAGAACGAATGTAATTTTTTAACATTTGAAGGTATAGGGAAATCAGCAACGGCTTTCAATCCACTAACGTTCGGGCCTATGCCACTAGCGGAAACTTCATACCCCAAATAGGTAATCTTTTCAAACATAAAAAGGCACTTGTCATAACGCAATTGTAAATTATGTTCTCTAACAACATCCATAACTTCATTTAAAATTTGAAAATGTTCCTTCTTAGATTCTGTTGCGATTAGCAAATCGTCAATGTAACAAGCAATTTTCCTGATCTTATTAGTTCTTTGAATAAGTTATTTATATACCGCTGAAATACAGACGGCGCATTTTTGAGGCCAAAAGGCATGCGTAAATATTCAAACTGCCCTAAAGGTCTTGTGAAAGAGGTATATTTTACGGAATCTTCAGCCATTTTAACGTGGTGAAATCCACTTTTTAAATCTAAAAGTGAAAAATACTTCTTTCCACGTAACCTGTCCAATTGATCTTCAATAAGAGGTATTGGAAAGTTATCCTTAATAGTCACTTTATTCAACTGACGAAAGTCTACACAAAGGCGCAATTCGCCTGTTTTTTTCTTTGCTAAAACAATCGGTGAAGCAAAAGGTGAATTGCTTTCGCGAATTATATTGTTCTTAAGTAAATCGTCCAGAATTTTTTGAAGTTCTATCTTATGAGCGTAAGGCAATCGGCGAGGCAAGCAATTAAAAATACTGTTCTGATTTGTCAACACAATTTTCATTTCAAAATCATCTGTAAATTTGTGTGTTCTTGATATGTTTCGCGTAAACAAACTTCTAACTAATTTTTTCTCATCGTAATTTAGATTTTCATTAATTTTTAGGAAAACCGATTCTTCATTGTTATCCGACGTATCGATACTTAAAATTTCTTTTATAAATCCTTCACAAGCGTCATTTACATAATTCTTTTTAATAATATTTTCATCATCTAAAACAAGTTTTATATTATTCTTTTGTAAAAAGTCTCGTCCTAATACAATCGGAGTTTGCATCGTTTCATTTTTTACGACAAATAGACATAAATTTACGTAATTATTTTTAATCTTAACATTACAAAATACATTACCCAACAAAACTAGTTTTGAATTGTTAATACCTACATAATCATGCATAAGAGATTGTACAGGTGTCATCATAAAAGGTGGAATATAGGGCTTCTGCACAAAGCTTATTGGGCTTCCAGTGTCAATCATTGTCATAACATGCATTGTTAAACAAGTAGGTCCAGAGTCGTCATGTTGAAATCCATATTCGAAGACACCATTAAAATCTTCCGAGAAAGAACACATTTGCTTTTGCGTTTGTAGCTCAGTATTCTGGACCACAAGAACTGAAGATGATTGCGGACAATCCTTAACCATGTGGCCTTTTTGTCCACAACGAAAACAGGAACCTTTTTCTCTTCGGGGCTTTTGGCAATTTGTCGATATATGCCCAGCTTCGTTGCAATTGAAACACTTGGTAGTGACCCTTTTACTCGTAGTTGACAAATTTTTCGGATGTGGAGCTATTTTGGGATACACTGAGGTAAAAGGTTGCAGCTCACATTTCATTTTCTCAATATTATTTTCAATTCAGCGATGTTATTTGCGGTTAATAAAATCTGTTTATTGAATATTGATCAGATTCCCTCTCCGTCCTTGCAGTATGTGCAGCGTGGTGTGTACTGCGTCATGTTTCGGACGGATTGGTAGAACTTCCGCGCCTGGTGCGGACTTCGCTCTCGACTGTTTTCTATTTCACAGATTAGGTTCTTCTCCCAGGCTGATTTCTTTTGTCTGTGAAGCCGTTTTTCTATTCTTCTGAGCTCTTTATATTCTTCTTCGCGTGCCGGCGTTCTATGAGATTGTTGCATTGCTCGGTACGCAACATTCGTACGTTCAGTCGCTAGCTTGCATTCATCATTAAACCAGTCGTTCCGATTTTTACAACTGCTGCCTAAGATGGAGTTGGCAGTACTAATGACAGTATTTTTAAGACGTGTCCACTTCTCATTTACGCCCAGCATACTGGCTCCAGGACTTCGTACCGTCATCAAGTTCGAGTAGTGGCGACGGTCTATCAACAAGTGGTCTTTTTGGTTAAGAGTGACTCCATCAGGTGATACCCAGGTGGCTTTGTAGATATCTTTACGCGGGAACCTGGTACTCGCAACGACCATGTTTTTCGATGCTGCCAATTCTAAGACACGAAGTTCATTGTCATTAGTGTTCTCATGCAAACTATGGGTGCCTGCGTAATGCCTGAATACCAGCTCCCGACCTAGTTTTGCGTTCAAATCCCCAAGGATGATTTTAACATCATACCTTGGACAGGCATTGAGGGTCCTCTCGACTTGTTCGTAGTAAGTCTCTTTTTCTTCGTCTGAGGACTCCTCCATAGGTCCGTGAACGTTAATGAGGCTGATGTTCGTAAATTTGCCTCGCACGCGAAGGGTGCATAGCCTTTCGCTTATAGCGTTAAAGCCGATGATAGTAGACTTCATTTTTTCGCTGACTAGGAAGCCTACCCCGAGCACATGGTGTTTTGTATGACAGCTGTAGTATATGTCATATTCTTTCTTCTGTAAAACACCATTCCCTGTCCATCTGATTTCTTGAAGAGCTGTTATGTCAGCTTTATACTTTGACAGGGCATCGGCTAGCTGCTGAGCAGCTCGAGCTCTATAGAGCGATCGTACGTTCCATAAGAAAATTCGTAAATCGTTTTTCCTTTTTCTTTGCGTGGGTTGTCGTCGTGAAACGTCCGTTTCCGAGCATTGTTGTCGTTCTCGAAATTCTTTAAGTTTTACGGGACAGGGAATTAACCTGTCGCCAACCTGAGGAACCAGCCTGATCATATTAAAAGGCTTGTTTCTAGCGGCCGCCGAGGAGAGGCTATGATCACATTTCCACCTGTCCCGAATAGTTACGGCACGTGCATGTTTTCGTATGCTACATGTTGTTCCCCCTATTCGTCTTATGTCTCTTCCCTGGAAATTCTAACCCACTTCATTGATTTGCCGACGAGTCAGCTTTTTATACTCGTTCTCAAATTCAAGTCCATTTCCTTCGGAAGTGGAAATGCGCAACCGTATTGTATGATAAGCAAAATATACTCCGATCTATACAGCAGTTTTAAATGGGGTGTAGAAGTTTAAACATGGGGTGTAGAGTTTAATGCTTATAGAAACGTCAATGCTGTTTGATACCGTTGAAGCGAAATGTACCCTCTATGCCATTGTCCATGAATGGCACTTTGATTGAAGAAACCGAAAAGCTTCTAGCAGTTGATGTGCGTGTCAACGACAATCTTCGTTTGATTGACTACATTCTTAAGAAATGCTGCTAAATGCTAAGGATTTTTCGATCATTGTAAGTAATTTTTCACCCTCTATGATCTGGCTACAGTGTTTAATCATCTAAAACTGGATTATCACTGACATCTTTGGGTAAGTGCAACTCAAAACTTCTCTTCAATTATTAAATAGACAGGAGAGAACAGAGCTTTAAACCTGATAGGAAACAAAACTGTCATGGACTCATTCCCATCTCTTGAACACCTTCAGAATGTTTCATTTCTTTTCTTGTCTTGTAACTTCTTTCACCATTGCTGCTCACTAGAAAAAGTTAATTGCATTCCTCCCCTCAATCAGTTCACCTGTGATACCTGTTTCGCTAGGAATACTCATCAGTTCACCCTCGAGCCTGATTTTGGACACACCGTCAAATACAGAGATTTGTTTTGTAGTCGCACAACACGATTATGGAAAAATATACCCGGCACGGTATTCCCTTGCCATTTAAATTTTCTAACATTCAAAACCAACGCGCTCATGGGCACATCCTTTCTCCCCCTTTCTTATTTCACCATCGCTCGTGTTATGTTTATGTTTATCATTATAAGGTTCTCAATAAACCCTTGAGCGCGTGTAAATTACAAAAGAAGCAAGTTCGTGCAATCCAGTCGAGATGCTTATTATTTGTTTTTAATATGCGGAATCGGTTTCAAATTTCCTAATCAAAAAATTCCAATAAGTCAAAGCAAAGATGCCTTCATAAGATTCTTTCAACATTTTTGTTGTTGTTGTAATTTAATGTCCTATCATTGTTACATCAATTTCCTATTACATTTATATGTTCTTCGAGACATTATTTACTCCCTTTCTGATATACATTTAGAAAATAAAAGAAAAAGAAAACTTTATGTTGTTGTAGTAGCTATATGTGTTCAAATAAATCTCTGATACTTAATCACTTGGTGCCACTTAAGCACAAAATACAGAGGTTATAGAGACAAAAACCTCAGCGATTTCCACTCCACCTACCAGTACTTTAACTTTATTTTTATTTCGTGAAGAAACCCTTAAATAAGTCAACAATTTATCATGATGAATGTGACAGGCACCTACAGTTCTTTTCTTCAAAAAAAAAAAAAAAAAAAAAATAGTTGAGATTCTTCGACAAATTTGGTGAATAGGAAACGAGAATTAAGTATTGAATAAATCCCATTAACTCGGAAAGAAGTAAAAACATGAATGGGATGTGGAAAGCTTTACATCCCACACACTTGAAATGCTATACAATTAGTACAACAAAATATTTGTATCATTGCAAAGAGAGAACACATTCATTTAACCATACCAGACCTCAGCCATTTTGTAAAATTATTTTTATTTCACAAAAAATAAAACTTTAAAAAAAATTGATAATGACCTTCATTAACATTTCTCAGCAATTGCAGAAATCATTCGAAAAGCATTCTTTTTGTCCACACATTTATGTGTGTCTGTACATATTCGTAGATACACATAACAGATATGCTCTTACTTCTCCAAATACTCCCTTAACATGCGTACGGGAAAAAGGAAATTTTCATCAAGCCCAGTTGGGTTGAAAAATCAGAGAGACGATTTTGTATCCAGAGAGAGAGATTTTGAGCAAAATTTCACCAAAGTGGAGAAATATGTTGATACAGCAGAAACATAACCTTAAAATGTTTTGTTGGTGTTGCCAAATATGAAAGAAGGTGCACAACTGACGCATGTTTCTTGCATGTTCTTCAAAGCTTTTATCTTATTTTCACCTCTTTTGAGCAAAAACAATGTATATGGAAACATTCTGTGTTGCTGACTTTCAAAGTTTTTTTTTTTTTGAAAATTTACGAATTAGGTATTTAGGTCTAGAATGCAGCTTTGACTTAAATTGATACCAGACGTGATTGAATGGTGAATGATAATGCTCAGATTTTTGTTACATTACAGTTGTTGTTAAATTTGATAATTTATAAATTATATAAAATATTTTTTTTTATTAACTAAAAAATATTTATGTTATATTTTAAAGTAAAATTTTATTAAAATGAAAAAGTGATTTAGAAACTATCACTGCTGTTGGATAAGTCGATTGTTTAATTTTTAACTGCTTCTTCAAAATTCAGTAGCTGGAAAACTAGCAACTATTCGCGTGAGCCTTTTTTTTAAGTTTTCGTGGGACGAATGATGGTGCAGGGTGCTTATGTTTTGCTGATACATGAATTGTATTCTTGCAATATGACATCAGACAAACGTTTATCATTTCACTAGATACAGATGCTGGATTTCTAGTGCGTTTTCCATTATAGCACAAAATACGTGCTGGTTCTGGTTTTAGGCATCTCGCACACAAACTGTTCTGACCACTTTTTCAAGCGATTTCGTGCGAGAAGGCTCATATTGTTTGTTTTGAGGTTTCAAAAAAAAAAAAAAAAAGAGGTGGTTGGATGCTGTAGGAACTGGGGGCTTCGAGCTGTATCTTTTCCTACACATCAAGTGCTTACAATACCTCCTCGTTGGTAACCGCCGGATACTGGTCTTGGCTTTATGTCATGACTTGCTAAACTTGTAAGTGCCAGTGTTGACCAAGGAAACAATTGGCCCTACAGATTGGAGGTAAGTGCGTCGGGCTAACGACCCGGCCACAGTAAAAAACACCAATTGTTATGAGAGAGACGCGAGAAGCCTCGGATAACGACCCCCCTTAAATGGAAACTAGATCCGGAACGAAAATGGACTACGATTTACGAGTATGCACCTGGAATGTAAGGACACTCTACACACCAGGTGCTACTCAAAAACTTGAATCTGTCCTCTCGCGGTACAAGGCAGACATTACCGCGATCCAGGAGATACGATGGATAGGATCAGGAATAGCGAAAAGAAAAGATTGCGACATTTATTACAGCTGTCATCAAAGAATGCACATGTTAGGATGCGTATTCGTCGTGGGTAATCGACTCAGATCAAAAGTCATCGATTTTAAGCCGATTAGTGATCCGCATCAAAGCTACTTTTCAGAACATCAGCCTAATATGTGCACACGCCCCTACCGATGAAGCTGAGGAATCTAACAAGGAGGAGTTTTACGACCTCCTGGACGGAGCCTACGGAGCCTGTCCGGAGTACGATATCAAAGTCGTGCTCGGAGATTTCAATGCTAAAGTCGGGAAGGAAAATATTTTTGGCGGATTAGTTGGAAAGCACAGCCTCCACAAAATGACAACAAATAACGGCTTCCGACTAATCTAAACTTAACTTTGCTGCAGCTCGGAATACGGCGATAAGTAGCACTAGGTTCCCCAGGCGAAGGATACACACAGCAACCTGGCGATCTCCAGATGGTCGAACCGCCAACCAAATCGACCACGTGCTAATTGGCGCAAGGCACGCGTCGAACATCTTGCACGTGCAACTTTCCGAGGTGCAAACGTGGACTCTGACCACTTTCTTGTTGTGACAAAGTTCAGAGCCCGACAGTCCAACGAAAAGAAAAGGAGGACCGCCCAAAGGAAGAAATTCAACACTGCATGCCTTAGCACATCTGAGAAAGCTAGAGACTACAGTGAGCAATTGACTGGGAAACTCTCTGCCACACCCCCAGCCATAAGCGTCAACAACCAGTGGAGCCAGTACCGCGACATCATTAGGGAGGTAGCGGAGTCCACCATAGGCTTTCAACCACCTAGGAAAAAGAACCCGTGGTATGATAATGAATGTGCGGTATTAAAGCAGGAGACGGAAAATGCACGAATGCAAATGCTGCAACGGAAAACAAGAGCAGCAAAAGAGGAGAACCGTGAAAAGAGAAGGAAGGAGAAAAAAAACTCTGCGCAGAAAAAAAAGAGCAGCTGCAGCTTCTCAGCTCAGGTATCTCGAGGAGTCTAGCACCGCCACAAACAGCCAAACAACTGGCATCAGGTTATAGGACCGCCACGCAAGCTCTTCGAAACAGCGAAGGGAACCTAGTCATCGAAGCACAGGGAATTGTAGACGTGTTTAAACAGCATTTCCAGCAGCTGCTTAATGGGCATTATTTAGACGAAACCACAGGGAAGCAAAGAAGCATAGGACCAGTCAATGAAGATCCAGTCCCACTACCCAGTACTGAAGAGGTTAAGAAAGCCATACACAAGCTTAAGAATAACAAATCCGCAGGCTCGGATGGCCTACCTGCGGAACTCTTTAAGTATGGAGGAGATGTCCTGATAGGGTGCATGCATCAGCTCATCAACCAAGTGTGGGAGGAGGAAAGCATGCCCGACGACTGGTCAAATAGCTCCATATGCCCAATCTACAAAAAAGGCGATCCTATGTCCTGCAAAAACTACAGGGGCATATCCCTGCTTAATGTTGCCTACAAGATCCTATCCACCGTACTATGTGAGCGTCTAAAACCTTTCTGCAACACTATAATCGGCACGTACCAGTGTGGCTTCAGGCCAGGCAGATCAACGATAGACCACATCTTCACATTGAGGTAAATCTTGGAAAAGACCAATGAATTTCGAATCGAGAGCCACCATCTTTTCATCGACTTTAAAGCCGCATATGATAGCATAAGTCGCCAACAGCTTCTATTGGCAATGTCGGAACTCGGGATCCCGAAGAAACTGATCCAGCTATGCCACATGACGTTACAAAATACGCGGTGCAACGTGCAAATGGGTAACAGCTCATCCGAGCTATTCCAGTCATGTACAGGCTTCTAACAAGGAGATGCGTTATCATGTGATTTCTTCAACCTAGTCCTGGAGCAGATAGTAGGCAAGAGTGGTGTTAACCTGGAAGGCACTATATTCAACAGGTCTTCCCAACTGCTTGGATATGCGGACGACATCGATATCATCGGCCGCTCCAAGCGTGCTGTGCTAGAAGCGTTCACAGCTATTGATGAACAGGCGAAACGCGTTGGTCTTGAAGTTAATGAGGACAAAACAAAGTATATGCTATCAACAAACAAAGCCGCATCTGTCCATCGCCTAGGACAAAACGTCACTGTTGGTAGCAGTAATTTCGAGGTAGTCAAGGAGTTCACCTACCTCGGAACGAACATCAATCGCACGAATGACACCTTAGTGGAAATTCGACGAAGAATTACCCTAGCAAACCGCTGCTACTTCGGTTTGGCCAAACAAATGGGTTCAAAGCTCCTTTCTCGAAAGACAAAGTGCACGCTATACAAAACGCTAATTTTACCAGTTCTACTCTACGGCGCCAAGTGCTGGACGATAAGTAAAAAAGGGGAATTGATACTGGGAACCTTCGAGAGAAAAATTCTTCGGCAGATATTTGGTCCTATATGCGAAGAGGGCGAATGGAGGAGAAGATTCAATCGTGAATTATACGAGCTGTACGAAGATGTGGATGTAGTTCAAAAAGCCAAAACACGTCGACTACACTGGCTCGGTCACATCGAGCGAATGGACAACAACGCTCCAGCCAAGAAAATCTTCGATTCTCAACCCCCAGGTTCGAGACGACGAGGAAGACCGAACCTCCGCTACAGGGACCAGGTGGTTATAGACGCAAGAGCGCTTGGTCCCGACGACTGGAGGGAGCTCGCGAGGGATCGCAATAGATGGAAGACCGCAATAACTCAGGCAGAGACCCTCCATGGATCGGGAGCCGGTTAAGTAAGTAAGTAAAATTTTGTTATTTCAGTGCTTGTGTTGTGTGGTGCAACTTTTTACAATTTTGGTGGCAATAATTATAAAGGGATTAACAACATAACTGCAGAAAATATCGCTTCTACTGTGCGCACTATCTCGCATCTAATTCTCGCATCTCGAATCGCTTGTCGCATCGCCTCTCGTATCGCATCGCTTTGTCGCATCACTGTACGCGCAATCTTAGACTCAAATATATTGCTTCAGATGTCTAATATGTAGTTGGTTTATTCACAAGCACTTTGTCTTTAAAGTATCCCAACAAAAAAAAGGCGCAGTTAAATCTGGTTTAAATCAGACATTTGACAATTTTACGCAGCAGGTCTACAGTTTGCTTAGCAGAGCATGTAGTCACACCATTTTTTTTGGGATTATATTCATTATTCATGAAAAATATTTATCCGTAAGAAGCACCGGAAATTCTTCCTGGCTTTTAATCCTCATTCCCGAAGAAATAAGGGCCGATAACTTTTGTCAGCCATAAAATCACAACACATAATGCATATGAATGGATGTTACTGATGCTAGTGTGTTGCATATGAATTTTCGGCGACCTATACAATCTACAGTTTTCAACTGATTAAACTACTAGTCATACAGATTCTGAATTAAAATATATGCGAAATATTCTTGAACTAAACTTATCCTATATATGTAAGTATATACTTGTAAATAAATTTATACACTTATTATATCTTTATAACTTTCTTATTTACATTAAAATTTTTTTTTATCTTATAACAAATTTAATAAAAATTGATAATTCTAAACATAAACATATTTTAAATTTTATTTATTTTTTTATTAGAAAAATATTTTATAGCTTATCCTATAAAATATATAAATTTAAAAATAATTAAATAAATAATTAAGTTAATATATGTATACATTTTTAAAACTCAATTAAATTTATTTTTTAAGAAACTAGATATACATATTTAAAAACGAATAACATTTAATTTTTAATAAATTGTTTAAAATATTTTTTTTTTATAATTTATAATTTATTAAATCTTTTAATTAAACTTTTAATCTGATATACAGGATACAATAAGTATCTATTATTTTTTTTATTAATTCAAATCGTTAAGTACAGTCGTTGGCAAAATTATTTGCACAACGTTTAATTTACACAACATTTCTTCATTGAAGCTTTATAGCTCTTAAAATAAAAAAGATATTTTTAATATATATTTTTATTACATGTAAGTTTGTTGCCATCTATCACATTACAAACTTAGCCACCATCATGACTACTTTTACATCACCTCGTCTCGTCACTTTGTTATAAACACTCGATATATTCAGATCAAGTATAATTGATCTTACTTTCAAATATTAATATTTTATTATTTTATATTATTTTTCAATTGTTCTTGAATAGTCTTATAAGTAAGATCATAGATCCTAAAGCCGACAGAATTGTTGATTTAGGTAAATCAATATTATTATTGTTTGTTTAATTAATTTGTTAATTTGTTTTATTTAATTATATGAATAAATTTAGTTCTTTGATACATCAACTTGTGTCTCAATCCGTATTATTGGAATGATTCCTGTCAAGGTTTCAAGCTGTTAACATAGTTGAAACCTACATACATATTTTCAAAATGGTAGGGGAGAGTGGGGCACATTTGAACAATGCTTATAAAATTTTACTTTATTACACTTTTTTAAAAGTATTTTAAAATTTTAACCTGTCAATACCATATCCATAAACGTCATTGACTTTCCTTGAATATCTCAGTTGTCTCTCGGACTTAGAGGTGAAGGGTACTTTTGCTAGTGGAAGTGTTTTGTTTTCGTTTTTAGTTGTAAGAGTTTAAAAAAAAATTAGTGCGCAATTTTAAAACAGAAACACATTTTTTTTGGAGGAAAAATAAATTTTAAACTTAATTGCGGCAAGTTTTTACTGAATATATTTCAGTTTAATATTTATAAAAAAATTTATGTCACTGGAACAGTTGGGGCAGATTTGAAACAGCGTGTTGGGGCACTTTTGAACATATTCAAAACCGCCCTGATTAGTTTTTTTTAACATATTTAACCCCCAGTTTCACAGTGGAAGTTTAAACCCCACTTTTGGTTTAAACTTCAGTTCAACAATAAATTTGGTTTCACAGTCCTTGAACTGAGTTCATTCTTTAGTTTAAGTTAAACGACACTATTCTGCCGTTTAAATCTCAGTTCGACAACCCCTTCAAACATTTGAAAATATGATTTATTTTCATTTTTAATTTTTGTTTCCTGTCACAGGTCACAACTGAAACAAAGCAAACTTTACTTGATTGTTTTTTCTTTGATTCAGATAGAAAGAGAAAACAATTTACTTAAACTACGTTCAATGAACTGAAGTTCAGATAAGACTGTGAAACCGGACGAGTTGAACTTCAAATTTAAACTCCATTTCAGGTTCAGCAGAACTTAAGTTTAAACTCTCACTGTGAAACTGGGGGTAAGTATTTTATTAATGAAAAAGGAAAGAAAGCTTGTTCAATGGTTTTCAAGCATTAGTTACATTTTTTGAATATTAAAAGAGGAATTAAATATGCAATGATATTATGTCTCCGTACTGTCCAAAGCTACTAATTTTCGGTGAAATTCTATCAAACTTTATATACATGTGTAGAAATTTACAGTTTTTTACAGTACGCTAACTGTATATTGTATCGTTATATATCGTGTATATACATTCATATATATTTATATTTTATTTTCGATTATTTAAGATACTTAGTAAAATAACGTTAATAATAAAAAACATTCTTCAATTCTATACGCCATGATTTCATTCCACAAGTAATTTTCGTGTGGGGCAATCATGTTCATATAAATATATTTTTTCCTATCCTCACAAAACGTCACCTATAACCATCCATGTATACAATTTTCTCATTCCTTCATTATTCTTATTTTTTTCCTTCTATACATATTCTCAATTAAATTTAATTTTTCTCATTGTCCTTTTATTTCTACACCTATTTTTTGAATATTATTAACTCTCCAAAATTTGGCAGAGATAAACCGAACAAGTACTATCACTGTGCTTAAGGTGCTGTAAGTTTTAAATACAATGGCAATACTTATAAACTATTATTAAAATGTATTCATTATAATATACTAAATTTTATAATAATAATTTTATAATTATTTTTAATAATACTCTTAAAGCAAATTAAATAAATAATTATTATTCAATTTGTATTGATTTGCACAAAATCATTTTCAATGTAAATAAAATAATTTTATTATATAATCCAATTTCATTCAATTTTTAATATATTATTTAATATATTATATATTTTATTCTAACTCATTCATACTTAAAAATAAACTAAAAGAATAAACACCTTGTTTTGATATTACTTTTTATTAAAACTATAGGAAATTAATATTCATATAAAATATTCTCATAACAACGATATCGAATAACAATTTTATGTAATGTAGGTACATCGGAAATTGTCTGAATAGACAAAAATACCGCCAATTTTCAAGAATTAACTAATACGTACTCAAACAAATTTAATTACTTTTTAAATATAAGGGTATCCTAGTTTTAAGTACAAATTTTAAGCTTTAATTATATTTAGTTATAAAATCATTACAAATTTAAAATTTCACTTAGTAAATTTAATATAGTTTTATTCCTAATTATCTTTTTAGCTATTAAATGATTTATATTATTTGTATAGACGCATCTGCTGTCATAAAAATTAAGTCAATATAAAATTAATATATCTAATTCCAAATTTTAATATTATTATTTATATATATATTTTATTAAATAAAAATAAATTCACACAAAAATAAACATACAACATAAATTGATAATAAATAAATTAAACTTCATAAAATAAATATTGTTAGGTATTATATTTAAGTAGTTAAAATTAAAAATATATTAATAAGTAATTTTGATTTATTAAATTTAAATAAACAAATTAATTTAATAGCCAAGCTCTAATAAATAATTAATTTTGAGTAACTCCTGCATAACAAAATTTTATTAATAAATTTTAATATTTACAAATTTATATTAATATATTTTAAATAAATAAAATAGTTTCTCCACAATATTACTTGAACTTAACTTCTTCTAAAAGGTTTAAATCAAATTATTTATTTTCTTTACAAAATGTTTTCTTTAAAAACTTAATAAATTTAAACTGTACCTATATTTAAACATATTAAAACAATATCCATGTAAGTTTGTATCATGTCCGCCTTTCCTAAAAGCCTCAATAAATTGAGTCCGTTTTTAAACATAGGCACTTCTTTAAGATATAAAATAATTTTCCACTCCAAAATTTTAGCACTAAAATATTTTTAGCCAAAAAACGGAGAACAGATAATTTTTATCAATAATTTTGACTTTTGTTCATATTATTACGTTACGATTTTTTTTATCAACAATGTTCAATTGAATTGAAATATATTTTAAAGATTATCTTCATAATTATAGCTCACCCTCTATGTCTATATACTCAATAAAACCTTCAAGCAAAGAATATTTATTATCCTACCTTTTAAGATAAATACAAACAAAAAACAAATTAACGTTTATTCTGATAGCTCGCTTACAACAAATTTACACAATCATTAGCCGTGCAATCTTGATTGAGCTTTCTAATTAATCCTTTTTGTAGAACATTCAGATTCCATCAAAAGATACGATTAATTTGATGATTCCACCTATACACCAGCAGATAAAGGTTGTTAGATAAATCAAGGGTTGCTCTATGGTTTCTTCCAAAGGACAAAGATGGTTTAGTTCTGCGAAGGTGTAAATGTAGTCTCGTAAATTGCAAAAATTGGTAAACCACAAAACCGAACGAATTTCCTCCCACACTATAGGTACATATTATTATAGGAGTGTGACTTCTCTCCATTATTTCACTCACCACTTTACCTACTCTCAGAGTGCCACAATGAAAGTTATTTAGGTCTTTGATTAATAAGCTACGTGGCTTTCTGGTTTTAAAACACGATTTTACACATGTACAGCACATAAAACATTAGTTAAATCACATGGTTAGTTCAAAATGGTGGTACCTAAGGGTTGCTTTAATAATCATTTATGTGTGGTGATGTCGAGTGCTGGCAATTACATATTTTCAAATGTACGATGTCAGAACATGTACCTATTTGAAAGGAAGGATGGAGGGAATTTTACTTGTCTTAACAGTTCACACATTTTCTGACGACAATATCCTGTTATTATATTATTTTTTATTATATACATCTTAAATAAGTCTAACAGCACCTGTAACCAGATTATAATATTCCAAGACTTAATGGAGGAAAATTTAAATTCTTAAACTTAAGACTTGGTTACAACTTTTGGATGACCATGGAGATTTAAAAATGAAAAGAGTCCATACAAATATTTATTCTCTAAGCCGGTTTTTGGGTATTTTGAGGAGGAGTATGAGATATACTACGTGAATTAAGGGTATCTACCTATTGTTCATTTCTTATTTCAACTCAGGTAAGGTAATAAAGTCTGGTATTAAACTATAGGATTTTTTTTTAAACTACCTATCATTTTTTAATGAAAAAACCATAAATACATTAAAAACAAATACAATAGCGAAGTACACACAACACACTGATACAAGTTTAAACGTCGCGCATGCCTAATATATAAACCAGTCAGCGAATTCCGAACGCGATCTAGAATACAGCTCATGAATGTTTGGTCTTTTCTTATAAAAGTGCTGGAGCTAAACAAGACTCAAAAGAATTCATAGCATATTCTAGTTTTTATAATGAAGCATTACAATTCTGCCACCCCCCTTGCTACGGACATGTTAAAAACTAAATAAAATAAATACTTACTGAACCGATAACATACTCCCATAGCATGTGTCGACTGCAAGCCATGGTCAGCAACTGATTACAAAGGAGCTTATCAGTAAACATAAATCAATGGCACAATTATACCACATTATCTACGCAAAACCAACAACAACTACTAGGAGTGGTGAATTGAAAGCAGGAGGTTATCTACGAAGAAGGAAAAACTCCACTGAAACTGAAAGCAGCAACTAGGTAACGATCAACAACCTCGATGGTGGGTTTTCGAACAATAAAAGGAGAGATCGTTCGTCCTCTTTCCGGTCGCCCCCTTGTATTATCAATCATAGCCGAGAAGCAAGATGGTGAGTTAAGATTCATACAAGAACCGACTAGTCTCCTACCGTTCGCTCGCTAGCATAAGAACAGTAGGAGATAACATGTAAGTATTATGCCACCCGTCCCCCGCACCATTAAATGTATGTGGACTAAAACAATGTTTACTAATGGAAAATAGCGCTGACGATGACGTAGCGAAAAAGGGCATATGGTGTGTAAATGTGCACTTCATAACTTTACAGCTCACGCATGGTTTGGCTGAAAAGTATAATAAAAGACCGCCATATTTTCGACAAAAACACGGTGCGGTAGTCCATTACCAAGGAAACATCGGATAACAGATTGCGGTGGACCATAACCAGGGAAACATCGAGTAATAGAGTGTGGCGGACTTTCAACAAGGGAACATCGAGATCGATCAAAGGAAGGCAATTAAGTAAGATAGTTTGAAATGGTAAGGGGTCTCAAACAAATTAACACAAGCTATCTATTGCCAGATTTTATCCGTTGATATTCCGGATTCGTCCGTTGATTTGCCAGATTCGTCTGTTGATTTGCCTTGCCGGATTCGTCCGTTGATTTGCCGGATTCGTCCGTTGATTTGCCGGATTCGTCCGTTAATTTGCCGGATTCATCCGTTGATGTGCCAGACTTGCGTATGATTGCCGGATCCCTCTGAAGACTGCCATCATCAAGTGTGAAGCCTTTGTTAATCCACAATCCACCTGCGTACAGTGACAAGACGAATACTAAAGGAATACTTACGGAAAGCGAATATACATAGAAGAATTAACCGAGGATACCAACAAAGAAGACATGTAACTAGTTAAATTGTATATAAAATAACAAATGTAAATTAAGTTAAGGTTTTCTTTTCGATATTTTTATAAATAAAGGAATATTTACGTTGAATATTGAAGTTAGTACCACTTTAGATAGAACCCTGGTAAACCGGCGAGCAAATCTTCAGCCTATATGACAAAAGTACATCACATTATAAAAAAATAAAGTCCTATAAAGTTAAAAATAAATAAAATAAATAGTGTGAAGGAACCATATAAATAATGGATGGTTATTATTACACACTATGTTTAATAGTTTGAATCTTTTAGTCTAAGAGCTGACAGTACATTTTTGGTTTGGAGATACATATAACTAAAATATGATTATGTGCGTTAAAAGGTGCTCTAGTTCATCAGCTTCAACAGCAATACGGCGCTTGTTTAAATACAAACTTTAACTTCTTGTAATTTAAACTCATGTTTTATTTATCGCACTCCGAGTTTGGATAGTAACTCGACTTCTAACGAATTCGATGCGCTGTCCGACTCTATGCAGAGAATTGTAACGCATTTTCCGCACATTGAAACCTTTGTTTCGGGCGATTTCAATGTACGTAGTTCTTCGTGGCTGGGCTATTCTGGTAGGAAGGTATGCCAAGATTTTTAATGAGTTAGGCAACCTTGCTCAGCTTGTTAAAGAACCTACTCGGATTCCTGACTTTGTAGGTCGATCCGCGAACACCCTAGATTTGTTTCTTGACTCAGACCCTAATAAATACACTTTATTAGTATACTATCGCCCCTAGTCAGATGCGACCATTGTGTCATATCTGCTTAATTCATCGTGGCACTGAAACCCAGTAAGAGAAATAATTCCTAAGAAAACCGTTTGGTAATACGAGAAAGCCAATCGAGATGGACTCAAAGATTCCTTTAGGAACTTTAACTTTTCGCGATGCTTCCTCGATAGTGACGTGAACACCAGTGCAGATATGATTATAAATTTTATTCTTTTCTGAATGAGAAACTTTATCCCGAATAGAGAAAAATCTATCAAACCGAAAGGAAATTCGAGCTCTAAGATCAAATAATCTAGAAACATCTGTAATGATCATATTCAAAGAGCCAACGATTAAAGAAAAAACTACTACCATTTCCAAATACTGCTGCGTCTTTGGTTGCAACACTCATCTTCAATAACACATCTTTTGTCAGCTCATAAGGAAAACCAAATTTGCTTGCAGCATAGTTTGCTGTTGACCCAACGACGCTGCCAGAAAATGTCATGGCTCTCCCCGTACTTGAGGTCGTAAACGATTGTATAAGACAAACCATTTTTCACACTCGTGCAGCTGCAAGAGAACTGAAAGATCTCGATATTCACAAATCAGCTGACCCGGATAGTATGTTCTCTCATTGTTCTGAAGAGTTATTCTTCATCGCTGGTAAAAGCCTTACATAAACTTCTCTATCTTTCCTATTCTACTGGTCTTTTTCCGAGACGCTCTGCAAAACAAGATTTGTACAGCCTGTCCCTAAAAAAGGCGAATCTTCTTTCCCCTCTAACTATCGGCCAATGGCACTAAATCCCTTGTTACTAAGGTCATGGAAACGCTGATAAACTATCAGCTAAGGAAATATCTTCATGAACGAAAGCCTCTCAATGCATGGCTTTCGTAGAAATAGGTATACCGGTGATCTGATAGTATATCTCACAATAGAACAAAGCTTTATATTGGTTTTGATGAATCTCTTTTTCGTTGAACTGGAAACTACATTTCGAACCGCTTAATACAAGTTGTGTTGGATGGTTTTAAATCTGTAATTTATAATCGTTTTATCTCTCTCTCTCTCTCTTCTCATATTCATCAATGCTCTTTTGTGTGAAACTTCGAAGCCATTAAATGGTTTTTCTGACGATAGTATGGTCAGCTTGTCAGCTACGACCTTGTTTTTCGAGCTTCAAACGGCATTATATAATAAGCTCATTAAATTCTGGTCTTGATAGAATTTACAAATGGGAAACGTAAAACCATGTAGAATTTAATGCTTCAAGAACTCAAGGAAGTCTCTTGTCGTTAAAGCAGAACCCATCCTCCATGCCAGTATCCACGAGCGGCACTTGCATTGAGGAAACAGAACTGCTTCTAGTTCTCGGTATATACTCGTATGTACAGTATCGAACAAAACATTTGCAACCAGAAATGAAATCAAGCACTTTCTTCAAAATTATAAGGGATTTATTAAAAAACATAACGTTCTTCATATTTTATAAAAGCTTTGTATTTGGTGTAAATTAAAATATATAATTTTCAAAATTGAAATAAACCGTTAATTATAAACATTGAATTATATCAATTAACTTCAAATTTAAACGCGACAAAACAAATTGCAACTTTGAATTCAAATATAGAAAATCTAAAAACTAATCAATATTTCGTGGCAAAGCCATGGTTTTCGATGACTGCCTTGCACCTTCTTGGCATTGATTTAATATTAAGTTTTGTATTATATTTAATGGAAGCCGTCGCACAGTGTGGGAATTCGCTAATTTAGCGGAAAAAAATTAATAACGCTTGCATTTTAAATTTTTTTGTAGTTTTTTTTTTGTTTAGTTCATTGAAAATGTCTATACAATCAAATGTAACTCACATTTTGGACATATTTTATTTAAGTTTTTGTAAAATTAGCTTTGAAGTGACAGGTTATTTACACCAAAAAGTACTTTTTTTTTTGAAAATCATAATTTACAAAAAAATCTTTTGAGGAATGATGTATTGTTTAATTTAATTACAAATATGAATAAAATAAAAAAAAAAGTTAATTATTATCAGAATTGACTAGTTTTTTTTTGCAACTCAATGCCGTTGTTTATGAACTAAATTCTTAACAAAGGTATTAAAAAACGTACAAGAAATTCTATTTCAAAGGAAGTTTTAAATTAGTTTTATTTCTAGACAATCAATGTTTTTTTTTATATTGGTAAGTGTTGTATCACGAAATTTTTCTGGCATACATCATCAAGGGTACCAAAAATTAAAAGAACCGAAAACTTCCTGTCGAAAACATACAGTTTCACTGGAATAGACAATTTTTATTTACCCATCCTGTTATTCTTGTAAAATAAAAAGCAAATTTAAAACAATTTTATTTAATTGTTTTGTTTTTATTGTGAACAATTTTACCTTTACTATAATTTTGACTACATTCAACAATTCAACATACATACATATAACACATTTTATTTACATTTTAGATGAGCTTGCAATATCCAAAATTTCAAGAACCTCAGGCTCTAAGTTACTTCGTTTTCTTTTAGGAATACACCTTAGGCTTGCTAGATATGGATCTGATGCAATAAGCAGCTTATGAAATCAAATTTTATGTAAAATACGCATAAAAAGCACTTTTGCTCTTCAAATAAAAAATTCATTTTTTTTTATTTTTAAATTAATTTATTTTTGTTATTATAATTGGAACACCTTTTATCCGATATAATAGTTTTTTTTTATTAATTGATAGTTTCCGTTTTTAATTTTTTAAATAACTTAGTTCTTTTTTTTTTACTGTTAACTTTGAATTTGAACACCCTGTATTTTTGTTGTAACTATCAAAGTCACAAAATTATTTTTTTTTTGGAACACCCCGTGAAATAAAAAAAGTTTTTAAGTCTATAACATTCTTCTTCTAACCAAATCCCAAAAAGTTATTCGAGTTTGACGGTATGCCATCATTTTCTTGCTGGATAGTCATTTAGAAACATTGAAAAAAAAATATATCAGAACATAATTGGGGTGTCAAATTTTAGTGATTCTTCATAGATAATAAATCAAGCTTTGCAGTGAATATTGTTTCGAGGCGCAATAACGCGGAATAACTAAAGTTTTGCTCTAATAAAGGTACAAAAATCGAAAAAAAAACACATTTTTTTAACTTCAATCACCAAAACAAAAATGTAAAACACCCTGTGAAATAAAAAATTACTTTTATTCTTATACCTTGATATTTAGGAAATATTAAAAAAATAAGACTTTTATTTAAACACACACCAAACGCACGAAAAAAAAATTAACAGCAAAGTAATCTCTTCCAGCAAATATACAGAATAAAAATCGCCAACTGCAACTTCAATGTTACTTTTTTTTTGTTTACATGATCCCCACCCAACAGTGCTTTTGTTATCAATTTCTACAATCTTTTAGCTTTAAGAAAAACCGGTTTTGGCATCAATCGAGACTAGTCATTTTTCGAATTAAATTCCGCTAAATTCGCGAATTCCCACACTGTGCGTCGGGGAGAGTACGATAACTTGGCCGCCAAGATTTGATAACGGGTTTTTGTAGGGGGGTCAAAAACAAGCACTTTTTACTATGGGAGGGGGGGGGTCTATCTCCCCCCGTTTAGGAGGTAGGGGCACTTTTAGAAAAAATGGTTTAAATTGAAAAAAAAAATATTAAAAAACAACGGCAACATCTACAATAAAGTGCTATATTGCGTTTGAAAGCCAAAAGATGGTTCTATAATCCTGCATTTAAATTTTATTACTCATTTCAATAGTTTTTGAGAAATTCGCATTTAAACTCCCAACTTTGATAAAAAAACGTGAAAAAAAATGTTTAGACCGGTTGTTTTCAAAATTGTGAAATGAAATTGTAAATAAGCTCATATGTGTTTCATGTATCTATCAGTTCTTAATCGAACACAAAAAACCGCATGGTTCTATGTCTTCTAGTTTTTGAGAAAATCGAAAATTACCAAAACTACTTTTTTGATTTTTGGTGGTGACGGTGATTCCGTTTTAAGGATTAATGTTAATAAACATAATGAATCTTTGTTAGTTCAGTACCGCAATTCATTTAGCGTTACCAAGAATGCACCATGAGGAGGTAGAATTGCATCTGGGTCAGTTATTTTGTCAGTTAGTCAGGAGTTAGTCCGTCATAGTTAGTTAAAAATGGTCAAAATGTATTAAAAAGGTGTGTAAGTCTCGTCAATAAAGCCATCGTCCGTACTATAACTGTCGAGTTCGTTGAGTTACTCTTTTATGGTGGGAAGCCGAGGATGTTTTGGCGGTAAAACACTTTCTAAATTTTCGCTCTGAAGGGTGGGAGGATCGATGTCTTTTAACTGTAAACCCTCACATATATCACCATCGGTATAACAAGGGTAAACTTTTTTTACATCTGATAAAAACTCTATTATTTGCGAACCCCCAGTCGTCTTTATATTCCTTTCTAGGCAGTATTTTCGATAGAAAAATAGTGCCATGTATTGGTGAACATGGTCAGAAGTTTGTTTTGGTTTTCTAGATCGTTTATTGTATTTTATATGTATTTATTGGACATTGGATAAATAGAATAAATTTGAATTTTTTTAAATACAGATTCTGTGAATGCAAAAGAAACTTTGCATGCACACAACCTTGCACCTACCCCAAATCCTATAGTGTGCCCAAGCAGGGGGGGTTGCAGGGGGGGCAGCATGCCCCCCCATACATACTTTACTGTTTATATATTGTAATGTTGGAAGCTAGAACTGATTTATTTATGTAAGGAAGCAAAAAATATCAAACATTTTGTAGAAAAGTAGTTTTTGTTATTTTCGATTTTCTCAAAAACCAGAAGACATAGAACCATGCGGTTTTTTGTGTTCGATTAAGAACTGATAGATACATGAAACACATATAAGTTAATTTACAATTTCATTTCACAATTTTGAAAACAATTGGTCAAAACTTTTTTTTTTCACGTTATTTTATCAAAATTTGGACTTTAAATCCGAATTTCTCAAAGAACCATTGACACGAGTAATTTAAATTTAAATGCAGGATTATAGAACAATCTTCTGGCTTTCAAACGCAGTATAGCACTTTATTGTAGGTATTGCCGTTGTTTTTTAATATATTTTTTTTTTAAATTTAAACCATTTTTTCTAAAAGTGCCCCTACCTCCTAAACGGAGGTTTTCTCAAAAACCAGAAGACATAGAACCATGCGGTTTTTTGTGTTCGATTAAGAACTGATAGATACATGAAACACATGCTAATTCACAATTTCATTTCACAATTTTGAAAACAACCGGTCTAAACTTTTTTTTTCACGTTTTTTTATAAAAATTTGGAGTTTAAATGCGAATTTCTCAAAAACTATTGATATGACTAATTTAATTTAAATGCAGGATTATAGAACAATCTTTTGGCTTTCAAGCGCGGTATAGCACTTTATTCATAGGTATTGCCGTTGTTTTTTAATATTTTTTTTTTTTCAATTTAAACCATTTTTTCTAAAAGTGCCCCTACCTCCTAAACGGGGGGAGATAGACCCCCCCTCCCATAGTAAAAAGTGCTTATTTTTGACCCCCCCTACAAAAATCCGTCATCAAATCTTGGCGGCCAAGTTATCGTACTCGTGCCAAGCCGTCTTTCTTTACATTTTCCTGATTAATTTTGTGTGTGACGATCTCCCAAGGATTTTCTATGGGGTTCAAATCTGGTGATTGCGGCGGCCAATTCATAACTTTGACCCGTGTGATCATTGAACCACATTTTGGCTAGCCTAGAAGTGTGGTTTGATTCATTGTCCTGCTAAAAGACACAACGCAATGGCATTTCCCATTCTCCATACGGCACCATAACATCCTCTAAGATACTTTTGCATATGTGTTGTTCCATTATTCCATTAATGCGATGCAATGGCCCCAAACCAGTAGCAGAAAAGCAACTCCACACCATCTAACTTCCCCCGCCATGCCGAACAGTTTTTAGGCAGTAACGTGATTGAAATCGCTTGCAAAAAGTTATTTTCCATCATTACCCATGATATTGAATTTCGATTCATCACTAAAAAGGACTCATGTCCATTTCTGCTTGTAACCGTTTCTCTGGTTACGGATCGAAATTAAGGGTTTTTAGCAGGACGGTTAGAACATAAATCAGTGAAAGCCATCCGACGAGATACCGTTCTAGCACTTACTCTTAATTGGAACTCGTGGACTAATTTCGGTGCAGATATAAAGGGATATTTTTTTTAACTTTTCTTGCCAACATAGCATTCATTCGATAACTTGTTTTACGTGGTCGGCCGCCGAGATGCAAAACAGCTCCTTTTTTTGTGTTACGATATCGAGCTATGATTCGCCAAACCGACCATTTATTTACATCATATTTTACGGAAATATCTTTTTGTAAGATCCCACTATATAAAATAGTCTACAATACGCTGTCTTAACGCATCACCAATTTATTAGGCGCCATTATTAGCTTTTTTTCCTTGAGATCGATATGTCAGGAGATCTCCTCAGTAAAAATATTTATGCAAATGAACTTTCAGGTCACGACCTTCAAACATATGGTCAATGTTATTTACAATTAAAAAATTAAATAAAAACAGCAACGTAACGGTTTAATATGCTGTTAGCTGTTGATTTGATTTTAGTTGCAATTGTTTTGTCGCGTGTAAATATGAAGTTACTTGATACAATTCAACGTAGATAACTAAAAGTTTATTATGATTTTAAAAATTATATAGAGATAGATAGATAGATAGATTCTTTATTTTTTCATCAAAAGGTTTACAAATTTGTATACTTAAGAATAAGGACATGGCAATACTGCCGTCTGCCTGAGATGAAATTTCATTAAAAATAAAAGAAATAATAAAAAGCAAAAATTTTAAAATATAAAGAAAAGAAAAAGAAAAAAAAATGTTTAACAAAAGATATGAAGCAATATTTATATGATAAAACAATGATATCAATTTTAACGTGATTTGAAACACAAAATAATACACAATTTGGTTAAGATTAGCTGTTTATAGAATATTATCAATTTTAACGTGATTTGAAACACAAAAGAAATATTATCAAATTTTGTATGATCGGCAACAAAACAATAAACATTTAGGTATAAAAATTTGGTTTAAATTGCAATAAGCGGGTAATCGACTGAGTTTAATATTGGAAACTGTTACGGTAAGAAAGAGCATGTTGGCAATATTTAAAGAGGCTGAGCCAGCCCATTGCTCCATTTAAAATTTCAAAAAGTTTGTCCAAAGATATAAAACTTTCCCGAAAATGCAACCGACGAATTTCTTGTAGAATAGGACAAGCAGCAACGAAATGGTAAATATCTTCATTCAATCTTCCGTTACAAAGATCACATAGCTGGGGCAAGTCTGATCGATGAGGTACAAAGTTTAAATTTAAAATTTCAACTCTTGCTCTAAAAATAATACTTATAACCGAGGCTGAAAATTCATTACTAAAGTAAGAGACTTCCGAGGGCAGGTGGTGGTTTAAATGACTATAAAAATAGCTCTTGAAGTAGATGAAGATGCTCTGGAAAGATTATCCAGAAACATTTTGTGATCCACCTTAGCAATCACATCAGAAAACTGAGCCTGCCAATCTGCCACATTAGTTTCTGTTAAGTTTAAACTTGTTTCGTGAGATAAAGCTAGTTCGTTCCAGTCTTTAAACGGGGGAAGCATTCACTCGAAGTAATTTTCTTAAAATGATTTTGTGAAGACAAGTTTCACTTCTTTTCATCACTCTTGTAATGAAGTTCGCACTTGCCTTCAAATTGTGTATATATATAGGGACTATTCCTGACTCTACATATATGGCGTAGTTGGGTGTTGAGTTAGGCAAACGAAATATCCTCTTAAAAAAGTTCCTTTGTACAGTTTCAAAAGCTTCGAAGTGTGTGTATCCGAAGACTTGGACGCCATATGCCATGCATGCATTTACTGTCGCGTTGAAAACTTTGTACTTGGACGCTAAATCAACATTTTGGTTCGAAAAAAACTTTGGCCACATTATATTAAGTGCCAATTTAGCTTCATTGCTTTTTTCTTTGGAGTGCTTTAGATAGCTTAAATTGTAGGTCAAGAGGACACCCAAATATTTAAGCTCCTGTACAACCTCAATGTGTGTATTGTTTAGAGACCATTTTTCTTCCGCTCGCCTTCTGGATTGTCTTTTTTCAAATATAACAATCTTAGTTTTTTGGGTATTAATTTGCAAGCCCCAAGAACTCGCAAAATGAACTTAGACGGTTTATTTGCATTTGTAGCGTGAAAGGATTATCAGCAAGCATAACTAGATCGTCCGCGTACAACAGGACTTTGATTATAATGTTAGCAAAATTAACTCCACCCGGAAGAAGCTCGCAGACATCATCTATGAACAGGGCAAATAATAATGGGCTGAGGATACAACCCTGAGGAACACCTGTAGTTGTTTCAAATCGATTTGAAAATGTGATACCGTCCCATACCCTACACTGAAAATAAATTCCTAGGTAATATTGACAAAAACGTTTTGTTGATCTTTAACAAAACAATTTTATCGTTTTGATAAAATTTTTGTCAATACGAAAGAATGATTTTGTTGATTTCACAAAATTTTTATAATCCAGCATGATTTTTTGTCAGTTTAACAAAATATGCACTACAAATAATATTGTCAGTTTAACAAACCAAGTTTTGTTAATATAACCAAATAAAACAGAGATTTTTGTCACATCGACAAACTTTTTTGTGATGTTAACAAAATGTTTGTTGTATCTACAAAAAAATCTGTTTTGTAAATGTTTGTCAATATCACAAAGTTTTTGTTAATTTGTTTTTGTCAATTTAACAAAAAAATGAAAACACTTTTGTTTAAAATGACAAATATTTTGTTTTGGGGTTGAATTATTTTGTAATATTGATAAAATAATATTATCAGATAGATAAAACTATTTTGTAAGGAAACCAAAAATTTCTTTTGTGTATGATATAGTTCACACTTGGTTTTTGTTAAGAAATCGATGTAAGACTAACTGAACTTAACAAAAATTGCGTATTGTCCATACGCCCTCACGGATGGTTG
>OZ007554.1:39155259-39368322 GCA_963931855.1 Philhelius festivus | reverse complement strand
AATTGCAATAAGCGGGTAATCGACTGAGTTTAATATTGGAAACTGTTACGGTAAGAAAGAGCATGTTGGCAATATTTAAAGAGGCTGAGCCAGCCCATTGCTCCATTTAAAATTTCAAAAAGTTTGTCCAAAGATATAAAACTTTCCCGAAAATGCAACCGACGAATTTCTTGTAGAATAGGACAAGCAGCAACGAAATGGTAAATATCTTCATTCAATCTTCCGTTACAAAGATCACATAGCTGGGGCAAGTCTGATCGATGAGGTACAAAGTTTAAATTTAAAATTTCAACTCTTGCTCTAAAAATAATACTTATAACCGAGGCTGAAAATTCATTACTAAAGTAAGAGACTTCCGAGGGCAGGTGGTGGTTTAAATGACTATAAAAATAGCTCTTGAAGTAGATGAAGATGCTCTGGAAAGATTATCCAGAAACATTTTGTGATCCACCTTAGCAATCACATCAGAAAACTGAGCCTGCCAATCTGCCACATTAGTTTCTGTTAAGTTTAAACTTGTTTCGTGAGATAAAGCTAGTTCGTTCCAGTCTTTAAACGGGGAAGCATTCACTCGAAGTAATTTTCTTAAAATGATTTTGTGAAGACAAGTTTCACTTCTTTTCATCACTCTTGTAATGAAGTTCGCACTTGCCTTCAAATTGTGTATATATATAGGGACTATTCCTGACTCTACATATATGGCGTAGTTGGGTGTTGAGTTAGGCAAACGAAATATCCTCTTAAAAAAGTTCCTTTGTACAGTTTCAAAAGCTTCGAAGTGTGTGTATCCGAAGACTTGGACGCCATATGCCATGCATGCATTTACTGTCGCGTTGAAAACTTTGTACTTGGACGCTAAATCAACATTTTGGTTCGAAAAAAACTTTGGCCACATTATATTAAGTGCCAATTTAGCTTCATTGCTTTTTTCTTTGGAGTGCTTTAGATAGCTTAAATTGTAGGTCAAGAGGACACCCAAATATTTAAGCTCCTGTACAACCTCAATGTGTGTATTGTTTAGAGACCATTTTTCTTCCGCTCGCCTTCTGGATTGTCTTTTTTCAAATATAACAATCTTAGTTTTTTGGGTATTAATTTGCAAGCCCCAAGACTCGCAAAATGAACTTAGACGGTTTATTTGCATTTGTAGCGTGAAAGGATTATCAGCAAGCATAACTAGATCGTCCGCGTACAACAGGACTTTGATTATAATGTTAGCAAAATTAACTCCACCCGGAAGAAGCTCGCAGACATCATCTATGAACAGGGCAAATAATAATGGGCTGAGGATACAACCCTGAGGAACACCTGTAGTTGTTTCAAATCGATTTGAAAATGTGATACCGTCCCATACCCTACACTGAAAATAAATTCCTAGGTAATATTGACAAAAACGTTTTGTTGATCTTTAACAAAACAATTTTATCGTTTTGATAAAATTTTTGTCAATACGAAAGAATGATTTTGTTGATTTCACAAAATTTTTATAATCCAGCATGATTTTTTGTCAGTTTAACAAAATATGCACTACAAATAATATTGTCAGTTTAACAAACCAAGTTTTGTTAATATAACCAAATAAAACAGAGATTTTTGTCACATCGACAAACTTTTTTGTGATGTTAACAAAATGTTTGTTGTATCTACAAATAATCTGTTTTGTAAATGTTTGTCAATATCACAAAGTTTTTGTTAATTTGTTTTTGTCAATTTAACAAAAAATGAAAACACTTTTGTTAAAATGACAAATATTTTGTTTTGGGGTTGAATTATTTTGTAATATTGATAAAATAATATTATCAGATAGATAAAACTATTTTGTAAGGAAACCAAAAAATTTCTTTTGTGTATGATATAGTTCACACTTGGTTTTTGTTAAGAAATCGATGTAAGACTAACTGAACTTAACAAAAATTGCGTATTGTCCATACGCCCTCACGGATGGTTGAATGTGAGATCGTAGGGACGAAACGCCAATTTTTGTGGACTTAAATCCCAACAAAAAAAACTATTTTGACAAAATTAATTTTGTTTTTTGTGGATTCAACAAAAGAAATTTGTAAAATTGACAAAATATTTTGTTGAATTGACAAAATATTTTGTTAATTTAACAAAATATAACAAGTAATTTTTGTTAATTTAACAAAATATTTTGTTAATATAACAAAACAATTTTGTTAATTTAACAAAACAATTTTGTTAATTTAACAAAACAATTTTGTTAATTTAACAAAACAATTTTGTTAATTTAACAAAACAATTTTGTTAATTTAACGAAACAATTTTGTTAATTTAATAAAAAAATTTTGTTAATCCGATAATAATAAAAAAAACAATAACACTAACAAAAAAATGTTAATACAACAAAAGAATTGTTAATATGACAAATTAATTTTGTAAATTCTACGAAATTTTGTCATATTGACAAAATATTTTTGTTATGTCAACAAATTTATTTGTTAGCATAACAAAATAATTTTGTGGATACAACAAAATATTTTTTGTTACTTCAACAAAATTCTATAATTTTTGTTAATTTGACAAAACTTTTTGTTGGACGTATATTGACAAAATTTTTGTTAAATCAACCTAGATTTTTATCATATATACCTAGATTTTATTTTCAATGTAGCATTTGTTGACGAAATAAAACTTGCATACACTTCGAGAAACTTTCGTGACAAACCAATACAAGAAAGTTTGTATATTAAAGCTTGTCTATTGACTTTATCAAATGCAGCTTTAAATCAACAAAGCAAGTGTATAGTTTCTTTTTTCTATCTATAAATTGTTGAGCAATGCTTGAAATGGCAAAGATATGATCCATGGTTGAAAAACCTGGGCGGAAACCGGCTTGAAAGATGCTCAAAAGACTGTTATCCTCAATCCATTTTGTGAGCCTTTCATATAGGATTGCAGTGAAAGTTTTTCTTATTGAATTTAAAATTGAAATACCTCTATAATTTTCCGCAGAGTTAGCATCACCTTTTTTAAAAATGGCAAAAATTACAGATTCGTTGAAACTGTTAGGGACACATCCATCATTGTACAATTTGTTAAAGAAAGACACGAGGTAGTTTTTAAAATCAATAGTGCTGTTTTTATAAAACTCGACTGGTATGCCGTCTAGGCCAGGAGCCTTGCTGTTTTTCATTTTTTGGAGCGTTACTTCCAATTCGGGTAATGAGAATTCTAAATCCAGCTCGTTGACTCTAGTATCAGGTTGCGCGTAATCAAAGGTATGAAGGTCTTCATCAGCTGAGAGTAGAGTTATATATTTTTGTTTACTTTAAATATACAGCTTCTAAAATATATAAAAATTATTTTGGTTCTGAATACAACTTTTATAAATTTTAAGAAACTACTTGGTTTCAGTTCTAGTTGAAAATGTTTTGTCCGATACTGTATGTGTATCACAGTCCCACCCCATGTGGAATGACCGTATATTCGGCGTCGTCAAAAACCCTGCTAAGTGCTTGGGTTTGCTTCGATACCATGCAAGAACTTTTTCACCCCTTCTGATTTGACTGTAATCTTTATATCCTATATTCTTCCAAAGCTCGAGTACAATTTCAATGATTGGGCATTGAAGCACATGTCCATTTGGGTAGAGACCAAAAAAGAACTTAAAAATGAATCTCTCGAGCTCGCCACAAAGTCTTTTATAATATTACCGTTATTTTTATAAAAATTGTTCTAATGAAATAGCCAGTTGCACTCCTCCTCTTCAAAAGTTCAACAATAATACTTGCGCTACAGGGAGTTTCCATTAGCTTACTCTTGAACACAACCTCGGATGTGCGGTTATATTCAGAGCTTCGTACTTTAACCGCACTGCACTAATGTGGAATGCCTTACCCGGCTCACTATTCCCCTCCCGTTATGTTATGCAGACATTCATAACAAATGTGCATCTGTATCTTCTTTAAAATCCTCTCCAACTTTCCTAAACGCACGCACTGTACATTCATTTTGAACGTCAGATTGAATGACTGTTTTAAGCATAAAGGTTTCGCATGCTCGGCTATCGGTTTTCGAGGCAAAAACTACTCTTACAAGACTATTGTACATGATCAAGGGATATACAACTTTTAAAATTTGTTTTCTTTTCAAGGATCTTAAATATCCTGAAGTACTTGGAACATAATTGGCAGTATGCCGTCTAGACCTATATAAATAGAGAAAATATCAAAAGATAAATATATCTCTTCTGATATGCCTTCAAAATCTTCCCATAGATACGAGTATATGAAGTTAAATCATGCTCAATATTTCCTTACATTTTTGTCGATTCTAAAGAGTTTCAAATTGTAAATGAATTTAAGCCAAAAAAGCTGAAATACTCTACAAAGAAATAAGTGTGCACTTTGCAGCTACACCCCCATGTCATATAAAATATCATATAAGGCACATATCATACAAGACAAATGTATAAACTGTTGTAATCTGGAGGTCTTAGTAAGTGCAATGGACTGTCATACAGAGAGTCTTGGGTTCGATTCTCCCTCTTTTGAGCAATTCACAAATCCTACAATAGTTTCTCTTGTCATGAAAAGTGCTGCTCATTAGTCGTTTGGAATAAGCAGAAGATTATATGTAGGTCACATCCATTCCTGCTAACTGGCACACATGAATAGTTGACAGTTGTATGTCACTTGGTTTCGGCCGACTTAGAGCCGTAATTGCTCTTAATCTAGTTATTTAATTTTCTTACACTTACACTCAATGTAATTTCTTGTTAACACTTGATTTAGTAGACCATATGTAACGGAACCGGTGTTCGCCCTCTCCCTCCTATACCACCTCTACGACCTCAGGCCTACAGGCACCTAAGGCCGGTCCAGGCAGCAAGAAGGAGAGGGTGTCCAGTCTGCGGCCGCGCGGCATGCTTGCTGATTTATGGGCTTAGCTCGTCGGCGGGGTGGGTCGTTGCAACCGCAGCACTGGACGTGTTACATCTTTCATGCCTATAAAAAAGAGAAAACGGGGTTCGAAGATTAGGGGGGCCTAAAATTTCTTATGAGGGGAAGGAGGGTG
The DNA here is from genome assembly GCA_963931855.1 of Philhelius festivus. Taxonomy (NCBI): domain Eukaryota; kingdom Metazoa; phylum Arthropoda; class Insecta; order Diptera; family Syrphidae; genus Philhelius; species Philhelius festivus. Next base: position 39,363,285 of record OZ007554.1, on the reverse strand, counting down.
TGTTTCTAAAGGGGGAGGGTCGGGATGTTGTTGACCCTCGGAGGATTTGCCCACCCTTGTACCCGCCGGATACCACCATGGCGACTGCAACCTCCTGTTTATGCAGTAGCCCCTAACCGAAGATAATGTTACTCCGCTTACCCTATCTTCATCATCTTCTCCCACGCTTCACTCCCCCCGTTGACCTAAAAAAAAATAATTATGCCCTCATGGCAACCATGTCACCGGCCTTGCATACACAAAAAAAATTCTACCCAAAATTTATAAAAAAAAATCTTAAATGAGAATCTTTTCTGCTGCGTCATCTCCCGCGATGACAATAAAAAACCTTTTTTTCTTTTCTTTTCATGTGACAATAATTTTACACCAAATCTTTATTAAAAATCAAAAAAAAATTTTAACTAAACATGGAAATTTTAGTATCTTTGAGATATAAAAAATAATAATTTAACGGTAAGTAAAAAGAGTAGTGTGGTTATTCGCGTTTTTTTGTTTTTTTATTTTTTGTAATTTCACATAAAAAGTTTTGTTTTTTTTTTTCTTTTATTTATTAAGGGTAAGTAGTATATCAAAGTATATATATTTTTTTTTTTATGTTGTTTTAAATTTCAGGTTACTTACATTTCAGGGCAAACAAAGATTATATAGGTAAATAATAAATACAATTTGGTTTCAATCAACTTACATGAAAAATATCTTGCTGTAAAAATTATCCGCCGAGGTGCACCTTGTGGATCTGCTTCTTTCGCTTGTAAATAAAAAAAAAGGTTATTTATTATTTCCTCTTTCCTCTTTCCTTTGCCTTTTTTTCTATAATTTCTTCCTTTTTTTGTTTTCATAAATTCACTGCATAACCACACTTTACATTAAGTTAAAGTTAAGGGATTCTATGATTATTTTTATTTTTCATTTAACTGATTTTATTTTACACTTAACATTTATTAAAACAAAAGACACATAACACACACATAAGGATTTTTAATTTAATTTATCTCTTTAATTTTTTATTTACTATTTCAAAACTTTACTTTATTTAATTTTCTTAATTTCCTATTTCGAATCTTAACACATTACAAATTTTCTATTGGAGGATCACGGGGACACCACACAAGGGGAGGGAAAATTTTCGGCTCTGGCTGCGGCATCCAGGAAAGTATCTTTGTGATTTCCACGATTCTGATCCAGGTTAAGTCTTTTTATTTCTTCTTTAACAGGTGCTTTCTTTTCTTTTCAGGGTTCTTTTTTTTTCAGGTTCTTTTTATATGTTTTAGTTCTTTTCAGGTTTTTTTTTTTTTCAGGTTCTTTAAATTTTCAGGGTAAAATACAATTTTTTTTTTTTGTTTTTAAGGGCTAGGCACTAGGTATTATTATTTTTTTTTTTTTTTTATTTCCTATGTTTTTTTTGTTGTTGTATTGATTTATTTTATAAACTATATATGGGGGGTGGCATAAAAAGGGGGGGTCGCACTGGCACAGCACTTGTCTTGTATGACACTTCAACTGTTTTTTTTTTTTTGTCGTTAGTTATAATTGGTTGCTATTTGTTTCTTTTGACTATTTTATTTTAGTTTTATAAATTGTTTTATTGTTATTAATTTTCGTTTAGTTTTGTTGTTTGTTATATTCTTGTTATGTTATGCACTTTTTATTGTTATTATATCGACGCTTGACTCAAATTATGTGTTTTAACATTTTAACCTTTAAGCAGCTTCGCGACCCGCACCTTTTAATTTCTAACCACTGACTGACTATCGCCACCCATGCAACAGGTGACGACACTTCTCTTTGATATGATCTCTTGCTAATCTACAGCTATACCGGTGATCTGGTCATACGACACACCAGTTAGCAAAAATAAGAGATCATACCATCGATTAGCGGGCCCTGCTGCATGGGAAGTTCAAGAAGCTGGTGTACATATGTAAGTATATGCGTTTGGTGGTGGCTCGTGGGCAGCGGGACTTTTTTTCTTAAGTCTTTTATTATGTAAAACCTATTAGGTAATTGCTATATTATAATTGAACTATATAGTCTGGGATGTTATGTTGTTATTTATGGCTTATGGTAGGTAATATTATTATTATTATATTATTATTATTATTATTATTATTATTATTATTATTATTATTATTGTTATTATTATTATTTGAATTAGGTATGATTATTATTATTTGAATTATTATTATTATTGTTATTAGATTATCAATTGGTAGATATTATATTGGTTTAATTTAATTTATAGGTAAGTATTTGATTATGAAGTTGTGTATTATATTAGAATTATTTATTATTGGTAAGTATTATTTTATTAATCGATATTATATTAAAATTATTTATTATAAGTGAGTATTATTTATTGAAGTAAGTATTATGTGTAGGTTTATTATAAGGTAAGTATTTCATCATTTAGGTATGTATATTATGTATTATATAGCGTTATTATTATAGATAAGTATTATTTTATTCAAGGTAAGTATTATATTAGCATTTTAGTATTATAGGTAAGTATTTCATTATAAAGGTAAGTATTATGTTAGCATAATTTATTATAGGTATTTGATTATTATAGTATGAATGTATTATATTAGTAATATTTATTATAAATAAGGGTTATTTTATTAAAGTAAGTATTATTTTAGAATTATTTATTATTAGTAATATTTTATTTAAGTAAGTATTATAGGTAGATTATTTATTATAGGTAAGTTTTGATTATTAAAGTGAGTATTATATTAACATTATTTATTATAGGTAAGTATTTTATTATAGCAGTAGGTATTATATTAGTATTATTTATTATAGGTAGGTATTATTTTATTAAAGTAAATATTATATGGACATTATTTATTATAGGTAAGTATTGGATTATTTAGGTAAATATTATATTTATATTATTCTTTTATAGGTAGGTATTTGATTAGTAAGGTAAGTATTATATTGACATTTTTTTATTATGGGTAAGTATTATTTTATTAGAATAAGTATTATATTTAGATTATTATTATATGGTAGCATTATTTTATTAAAATAAGTATTATATTGTAATTATTTATTATGGGTAAGTATTAGTTTATTTAGGTATGTATTATGTTAGCATTATTATAGGGTAGTATTGGATTATTTAGGTATGTATTATATTAGCATTATGATTATAGGTAAGTATTTTATTAAAAGTAAGTATTATAACAACATGATTTTATTATAGGTAAGTATTTTAGTATTATGTTATTATATTATTATATTGAATTATTATTATAGTATTGAATTATAAATGTAAGTATTATATTGGGATGGGTATTATAGGTATTTCATTATTATTGTATGTATGTATTATATTTGTATTATTTGTTATAAATAAGGATTCTTTTATTAAAGTAGGTATTATATTAGAAGTATTTATTATATGTAGATAAGCATTATTTTATTCGAGGTAAGTATTATATTATTATTATTATATTATTATGTGTGCCTTGCAAAAAAAAAGTGCTGTTCCCCACACATAATCAGTAAGATTCAACACCAGTTTGAGTTTTAATAGACCAAAATCACTCAGAATCAAACCAATCAAAACCTTATACCTACCAATACTTTATACAACAAAAAATAGCCTGTGAAATATAAAGAACCACCGGTAGTAATCGTCCATATTCAACCGAACTAACCTCAATCAAATATGTAGATACTACTACAAGCTCACATTGTTCAACGACAAAAAAAAATCTTATTTACAAACCTTAACTTCCCTAACCAAATTCGAAAAACAATGTTCGCTAAACACTACTCACTGCTCACTACACCCAACTTTACTTATTATTTAGGAATATTTTATGAAGGATTTACCAATCGGATAACATCCTGTCCATTTACAATTACCTACCTCTAGAGCGCTTTTTTAATAATTGACCAGCAATAAATTGTGCATCGCACTTGCCTAATCAATACCATGCCTGGCACAATCCGTGTTATATCCTCTTTGACCCAGTTTAACAGTACACGGTGCCTCCATTCCAACGCAACTATTGTCGGTCGTCCTTGCTCGTGTCTGAGAGTGATGTCCTTTCATATGCGAAAACAGTGCTCCAGCAGCGGTTGCTATAGCCGAGCAAGCTGATTGCTGCTGATGCTGCCGGGTCGCGTCCACGTCAAACTAAATAAAAAAAAAAAACTACGACTACTATGCGAACGTGCGAATTCATAGATACTGTAATATTTTTCCTAGGTTCTTTAAATAAAACTTATTCCTCTTTTTAGTATTTCTTCTTTATTCACACTTTCCAATTCAAAACAGTAAATCTCAATTTATAAACAACTCAAACACTTTTATTTAAATTTAAATCACACTTGTTTAATAACACAATCCAATAAGCAATACCTTTGCACACTTTCATAATCCAAAATCAACTGTCTCTCGCTCACCGTGAACACTCCCTTATATACTCAAATTAGTTGTTCTCGAAAGTTCTTGTATTGGAATGTTCTAGATGTCTGGAATAAGGGGAAATACATTTGACATTGGAAAAGAGCTTTTTGTTTCTTCCATAAATTAGATATGCAGTTTTCCAACAGATGGCGCTGTAGTAGTATAAAGCTCTGTTCACAACATTGCCCCCTTCTTAAGATTGTTCGTCCCGAACAATTCCATCTCCAGATTCGCCACTGTATCGGTGCAGTCGATCGCTATGCACAACTTTTAACTTTCCTCTTGACCCTCTTTGAATTCGGTAAACGACATCATTGATTTTCGTGACGACAGTATAAGGGCCTTCCCAGTTTTGTTGAAGCTTCGGAGACAATCCCTTTTGACGATGTGGATTATACAGCCATACACGATCTCCTACTTGGAATCCTGTCGTGTTTGCTCTTGTGTCGTACCTTGTCTTCATTCGATCGCTGTAAGCGCTCATTCTAGTCCTGGTCCTTTCGTGGATGTCGATTAGCCTCTCTTGTAGGTCACTCACGTAATCCCTTGTTTCTTTAGACTCTTGTGATGGATGTCCAAACCTTATCTCACTAGGCAGCCGTATGCTTCTTCCAAACAGGATTTCAGATGGCGTTTGTCCTGTTGAGCTATGTATTGCACTTCGGTAGGCCATCAAAAATAGTGGTATGTGCCTATCCCAGTTTCTTTGGTAGTCGCCTACGACTTTAGTGAGGTGTTCTTTTAAAGTCCTGTTGAATCTCTCGACCATTCCATCAGATTGCGGGTGAAGTGGTGTGGTTCTCGTTTTCTTAATGCCAAGGAACGCGCAGACCTCTTGGAATATGTTCGACTCGAAGTTCCTTCCTTGGTCGGAATGAAGTTCCATAGGCACACCAAACCTGCTTACCCAGTTAGACACAATCTGGTCGGCCACGGTCTTGGCTTCTTGGTTCGGAATAGCGTATGCCTCAGGCCATTTGCTGAAGTAATCCATTACCACCAGAATGTATTTGTTTCCAGCATTCGTTTCCGGAAATGGGCCAGCCACATCAACAGCAATCCTTTCAAACGGTGAGCCGACATTATATTGCATCATTTTTCCTTGCAGTTTTCTACCAGGTCCTTTGGTTGCAGCACAAGCGTCACAATTTCGGCACCACTTTTCAACGTCGTCTCTTGCATGCAACCAGTAGAATCGTTGCCTCACCTTTTCTAAAGTCTTATTGACTCCCAAATGGCCTCCTGAAGGTCTATCATGCATCTCTCGAAGAACCTCTTTGATTTTCGATTGAGGTAACACAAGCTGCATCACATAGGATTTACCATCAGCGGACTCCCATTTTCGCCGAAGAACACCTTCTTGCACATGAAGTGAGTCCCATTGTGCCCAATAGGCCTTTAAAACTGGACTCCTATCGGAAATGTCATTCCATGCGGGTTTTTCTTCATGTTCCTTCCATGCGAGAAGAGGTTCAATGTCGGGGTCTTCTTGTTGAGCAGATCTTATTTCTTCATTGCTCCATCCACAAATGGGGTCAGCCCTTATTCGCAGAATGTTGATGGATTCCTTTTCTTCTTGTCGCCTGCAATGCTTGCAATCTATTTTACAAGGTCTTCGGGATAGTGCGTCAGCATTTGAGTGCAGCTTTCCCCTTCGGTGTTGAATTTCGTAATCGTAAGTCTGCAGTCTTTCTATCCACCTTGCGACTTGTCCTTCTGGGTTCTTGAAGTTCAACAACCAGTTAAGAGCACCATGATCGGTTCGTAGAAGAAACTTCTGTCCATAGATGTATTTGTGGAAGTGTTTCGTTGCCAAGATGAGTGCCAATAGTTCTCTTCTGGTCACACAGTAGTTCCTTTCGGTCTTCGACAGTACTTTGCTGAAATAGGCGACAACCTTTTCCTCGCCATTGTGAACTTGTGACAGAACAGCGCCGACTCCCACATTGCTTGCATCAGCATCGATGATAAAAGATTTGCCTGGAGTCGGATAGATCAGCACCGGAGCATTGCATAGACGGTATTTCAGTTCTTGGAAGGCTTTTTCACACTCACCTGACCATCTAAACTGCTTGTTCTTTTCCGTAAGCTGATGCAAACTCTTCGCAATTCCGGCAAAGTTCTTAACAAAACGTCTGTAATAAGTAGCAAGACCAAGAAAACTTCGTAGTTGATGTTTGTCCTGTGGTGTTGGCCAATTTTTGACGGTGTCAACTTTTTCAGGATCGGTCTTGACTCCTTGGGACGAGATGATATGTCCCAAATACTTTACTTCAGTCTGGAACAGTGCACATTTTTCTGGGTTTAGTTTAAGGTTAGCCTCTCGAAGTCTCTGGAACACACCCCTTAAGTTCTTGCAGTGTTGGTCGTATGTTTTTCCATAAACGATAACATCATCCAAGTAGACAAGACAAGTTTTCCACGTCAGGCCTTGAAGGACGCACTCCATCAAACGCTCAAATGTTGCCGGAGCGTTGCAAAGACCAAATGGCATCACCTTGAACTGCCAGAGCCCATTACCTGTGGAGAACGCTGTCTTTTCTCGATCTTCAGGGTGAATTTCAACTTGCCAATATCCACTTTTCAAGTCCAGTGTTGAAAACCAATGTGCTCCTTCCATCGCATCTAAGGTATCACTGATTCTTGGCAGGGGATAGCTGTCTTTCTTGGTCACATCATTCAACCTTCGATAGTCAACACAAAACCGTGTACTTCCGTCCTTCTTTTTGACTAGGACCACTGGTGACGCCCAAGGACTCTTTGAGTTCTCAATCAAACCATCCTTCTTCATGGTGGTAATCATTTCCTCAGCTTCACCTTGTTTGGCCAGTGGCAGACGTCTTGCGGGCTGACGAATGGGTCTTGCATCTCCTGTATTTATTCGATGTTGCACCATTTGTGTCCTTCCATATTTCCCGTTTGGTGAAGCGAAAATGTCGACATACTCATTCAGAAGGATTTCTGCCGTCTTAACCTGATGTTGGTCTAGGTTAGATGAATTGAGTATCTTTGCCTTGATGGTATTGAGCTCCTCACGGTCTAATGTCTTTTTCGGTGTTTCAGCGTCAATTTGTGTTATGGCTGCGACAGATTCGCACTTACCGATAACTTCTCCTTTCGTCAACTTAACATCGTACGGTTTGGTGTTGAGTATCCGTACGGGGACCATATTGTTCTTAGGAGCCACAAGTGTCTTCCCAATGATGACCTTTTGGGAAGAACAATCTGGGTCTGGTTCCACCATTAGGTATCGATGGTGTTCACACTCACCTTCTAATTTTGTCCAAACAAATACCTCAGAAGAAGTAGGAATAATCACGTCTTCCTTGATGACAGTCCTTAGAGTTGTTGTTCCTTCGTACGCATAGATCATTGGAATCTCTGTATTCTGGTATTTGAGTACCTGGTTGCCGATATCCAAAACTACACGATGTTCTTTCATGAAGTCCATTCCGATGATGCATTCGTCACATATATCTGCTACCAAAAATTTGTGTGAGAATTCTAGACCTGCAATTCGAATTCCAAGTCGGACTTCACCATAAACCCTAGCTGCTTCTCCTGTGGCAGTTCTAAGACGGTAGCTATTAGTGTTATGTAGCCAATTCAGGTGTACTAGGTCTTGACGCACAATGGAGGCTGTGGCACCGGTGTCGATTGTGACCACACGTTTGTTGCCATTTAAAGTTGCCTCGACAGTCAGACTTTTATTATCTCGCTTAGTCTGAGAGACCTGGATGGTGTTTCTGGGGCCATCGATACCAGAAACCAGCTTCTGCCCCTCGAAGTTGGTTCTTACTCGTTTCCCTGTTGGGAAACTGTGCGGGAAGTAACACTGGTGTTATTGTTACCTTGTTCTGGGTTTGAAACTCCGTGTCCACAATGTTGACAAGCTCTTCTTGGTGGTAATCGACATTGACGCTGTAAATGTCCGGTCTTGTTGCAATTCCAGCATTTTGCAAGTCCGTTTCGTTGGTTCCTTTGGACATCAGTTCTTTGGCATGAGCATTCTTCGACGATGGCTTCTCTAAGTCGATGTACTCCGTGAGAAGCTTGCTCTGCTGCTTCCATTGTCAAGGCAAACGCTAATGTTTCAGAAAGCGTTCGTTTTCCAGCAGTTCGCACGGCCCTTTGAAGATGTATGTCGGAAATGGCGCGAACAAATGCCTCAACTGCGAACTGGTTACAAATTTCCTCTCCAAAATCTGGATATGCAAGATGAACAAGCCTTTCAATGTCCGCTTGCAGTTGTTGTAGAGTTTCGCCCCTCTTTTGAACTCTGGAATTAAGTTGCACTTTGAAGACTTCTTTCATGTGGCTGTTACCAAAGCGTTTGTCTATAGCCAAAACCAAGGAATTGAAGTCGCCGCTCTTATCTGCTGGTATGGTTTGCAACAACTCAGCAGCTGCTCCTCTAAGAGCAAGAGTTAAGGCTATATACTTGTCAGCCTCATCCCAGCCATTTGTTGTGGAAGCTGCCTCGAATTGCTTCTTGTATATAGACCAAGAAGTTTGTCCATCAAAGGTTGGAGGTTGCATCTCTTTTTTTCTCAAAGTTTCCCCAGAACTTTCCCGAATCTTTATGTTTCGAACACGGTCTAACTCTTTTGAAAACGTCTCCACTTTGTTGTCGACTAGCAATGAAACACGTTCATCTAACACTTTTGAAAACGTCTCCATTTTGTTTTCGACTTGATTCCCTAGCAATGAAACACGTTCATCTAACTCTTTTGAAAACGTCTCCATTTTGTTGTCGACTTGATTCTCCAGCAATGAAACACGTTCACCAAGTGCAGATACATTATTCTCGATATTAACAAGCTTGCCTTCTAGCATGTTCCTCTGCTCTTCCAGAAGGTCTTTTTGTTTCTCCAGGCGTTCGAGAACATTCTTTTGTTCGTTTTTCTGCTCATTTCGTTGCTCTTCGAGACGTTCGAGAACATTCTTTTGTTCGTTTTTCTGCTCATTTCGTTGCTCTTCGAGACGTTCGAGAACATTCTTTTGTTCGTTTTTCTGCTCGTTTCGTTGCTCTTCGAGACGTTCGAGAACATTCTTTTGTTCGTTTTTCTGCTCATTTCGTTGCTCTTCGAAACGTTGAAGCAGAAGACTAATCATATTTGAAACATCTACATTTTTACTTACGTCTGCTTCCTCAGCGGCAGCTTCAAAGACGAAAATGTCCGGGTCTTCATTTTGTTGTTTCAAATATTCGGCCAAACGCAAAACAAGCTCATTTTTCGATCCTGCTCTAGAAAGTTCTCGCTTGCCTAACTCACTTTTCAGCTCATTACAATTGAGCTCTTTTAGTAACTTGCTCATTTTTATTATTATTTTATTTTTTTTTTTTTCGCACACTTCACTGCACAATAAGTTTTATTCCACTTTTCTGACACCAATGTAATATTTTTCCTAGGTTCTTTAAATAAAACTTATTCCTCTTTTTAGTATTTCTTCTTTATTCACACTTTCCAATTCAAAACAGTAAATCTCAATTTATAAACAACTCAAACACTTTTATTTAAATTTAAATCACACTTGTTTAATAACACAATCCAATAAGCAATACCTTTGCACACTTTCATAATCCAAAATCAACTGTCTCTCGCTCACCGTGAACACTCCCTTATATACTCAAATTAGTTGTTCTCGAAAGTTCTTGTATTGGAATGTTCTAGATGTCTGGAATAAGGGGAAATACATTTGACATTGGAAAAGAGCTTTTTGTTTCTTCCATAAATTAGATATGCAGTTTTCCAACAGATGGCGCTGTAGTAGTATAAAGCTCTGTTCACAACAATACGTACGAAATAACGATTTTAAGTGCAGCTAAATTATGCAAGTGGGTCACGTAGCGATTTTGTCCATTTCAATCAAGTTAACCACCCCCCTCCCCCCCTTCTCTTGGATGTCAGAGCGGCGCCCATATTGACTTTGATTAGCAGAATGTGTACCCAGCTGTGACGCACCGCATGTTATATGCAGAAAAACTGTTAAACGAAATATTTATCTTCATTTGGGCGGTTAGGCGTCCGGCTGGTACGGCCGGCGGCGGCGCGGTGTGACGTAGCTCGTTGCAGCGTTCGGCGTTAATATCCACTGACTGAAATTGACAGTTAAGAAAAAAACGTATGTAAATTGTTTATAATCTAACAACCAGGGATTCATCTATTCACATACATATGTACATCGATCTAACTATTACACATCCGCTGTTATCGGACAGGACAAAATAAAATCTACAGACATGAGGGGATAACACGAGAAAAAAAAACAAAACATACGCAAAAACAGGATATTGCATCAGCCGGCAGCGACTCGTAAACATAAACACGTCCTTATTTTTGCGGTGTTACGAATACTGGATTGTACGTAGGTTATGTATCTATGATGTAGCTACCAGTTGTTATGTATATATACGGATATTAAGTTTTTCACCAATCCGGTGTCATTCACTTGAGCCCATTTTAATTCTGATATTAATAGGGGGGCTTTTTTTGACGAAAAATAACGCCAAGGGTGTTGTTTTTGTAACAAAAACCCTTGATTTTTTGTTGAAGATGTAAAAAATATGCTTTCAGCGATGTTTTGAATCTTCACATCTCTTATTTTGGAAACAATTATTCGGTGGGTTTTTTTTGCATTAGGCAAGCCACATGGCCTTGAATTAGGTCGATACTAGAAATCCATAAGAACAATCCATTTTTTTTTATAATTAGTGCGCACTCAAGGGGTTATTACTACCCTTAAAATGATTTTACACAGTACGAGCATTAGGAAAACAAGGAAGGGTTTAAAAGGAGATACCGATGCACATTATTTTTAAATTTTTGAACATTACAATGGGAAGGAAAAATAGAGCTGGGTAGAGCATTCCACATTCGTGTAGTCCGGCTAAAGGAAGAATCCCTGTATTTCCCTGTAGAGTCGTTAGGGGTAAGTGTACGCACTTTCGACTTTGAAACATGATTCCAAGCGCAATATAGAAGATAAAATATAGGGATTTATTAAATTACAAAGCTGCACATTTGGCTATTTATAAAAACAAGTAAAACTATATATTTTTTTCAATTTACTTACATTATTATTGAAAAAACCAAAGCAAGTCAGATTGCGCACACTTGCCCCTAACTAGGGGTAAGTGTACGCATGATGTGGGGTAAGTGTACGCATGATTTGGGGTAAATGTGCGAATGTCCAGCGTTTAAGTTTTATTATTAGTAACTCCTTTTATGTTAAGAAATAAATAGTTTTTTTCATAGTAAAACCACCAAATCAAATTTCATATATTTTTTTATATAAATAGACTTCATTAATACATAAATAAATAAAAATAAATTAATAAATAACAAAAAAAAAGGAACTTCATGTTTAAAAAAATATCTGCAGTTCAATTACTGATCACAGCAAAAATCGCAGTAGAATACTGCTTCTTTTTCATAAGAAGTGCAGTCCTCGTGCCACCATATGTCACATTTAATGCACTGGATCCATTCTTCCACTGGGGGATCCTCATACTTTCCCCCGCACAAAGGACAAAAGCAGTCCATATTTTGTTCAGAAAGTTTTGATTCTAAGTGCTTAGCTAAGCCAGAAGGTCCAGGTCTTGAAAGAAGTGGTTTCATTGGTACCTTAACTTTTTTTATTTGTCTTCTGTCCATTGCTTTTTGGTGTTTTTCTTCTTCTTCCTTGCGTTTATCCTCCAGGTCTTGTTTATAAGGAGTCGATGTTCTTATTTCTGATCTGACAGTTTTTCTATTTTTCTTTTGATTTTTTTCTGCTTGCGAGGAGTGAAACATGTTCATTTTTTTTTAAATATACATTTCTACCTGGGGAAGAAATTGATAAAATTTGTTCATCATTTATGCATATAGGTAAGCCACTCGTTGTATTTGGCGATACGTTTTCGATATTTTTTGCCATTGACTCAACGGTTCCTGCATCTGCAACTTCAAGATGAACTTCTGTCACAGCCTTTTCTGCACTTTGGATTGCTCGATCTGTGATGTCTGTACAAGGCATTTCAAAATTAGTCTCTGCAACAACGGCATCTTCTCGTAATTTAAACGAATCGCTGACTGAAGCAGGTGCAAAGTCAAGATCCCCGAAAAGATTTTCATTGAAGGGATATATTCCTGTCACTGAAAATCCGGAAGCAGCATTTCCCACTGTGGCAGCTTTTTCAAAAGCCCTATTAAAAAGACCCACTACTTGGTACTGATTTATCGCTCTCCCAGGATGTTGAGTTGTCCAACGCTCACATTCCTCTGCATATCTAGCTTTGAGAGGACTAAAAAAACTCCTATCCAGTGGCTGCATCTTATGGCTACTATGCGGTGGTAGAGTTAAAATTGATATTCCACTTTCTCTGCATAAGATGGTAGCTTCTAGGGAAATATGTGATGAGTGGTTGTCCATGATGAGTAGAGTAGGTCGGTTTTTTTCTGCGTGTACGTTCTCCTTAAAATGTTGCAGCCATTTTATGAAAAGCCCACTGTTAATGAACCCTGAGTCCGATACCATTCCGATACAGCCACTAGGTCCACCATCAAGCAAATCATCTTTCATTCTTTTCCTTGGAAAAATGAAAACCGGTGGGACATAATGTCCTGTGGCATTCATGCAGCATACTGCAGTCACTGTTATGCCTCTTTCTGCGGACACAATTTTGCCCACTACTTTTTTCCACGCGTTGAAATTACTCTTGGAGTTTTTTTTGGCACAGTACTCATTCCTGTTTCATCCATATTATAAATACGAGTTGCGTCGAAATCGAACTTTGCGTATTGGAAAACTAACTTCCGTATTGCTGAAATTGTCATTCCATAATATATATTGTCCATTTTCTCACAATACTCTACTATTTCTCTTTCTTGATCAGGAGAAAATGTCGTTTTGAAGTTACCAAGAGAACTTGCCGCAGTGTTTAGCTTGAGGCGTTTTCTAAGCGCACATTCGCTTATGCCAACATCCTCCGCGGCCCTACGCTGACTTAAACCCAGACTGATAAGATGTTTAGCCCTATCAATTTGGCATTGCGTCACAACCTTTTTTGCAGGAGTTTTCCTTACATATGTTCGAGGCATCTGGAAAAAAAGAATAATAAAAAAGCGATGGAAACATTAAATTTATTTATTCATAACACGTAACAAATCGAATTACGGATACATAATATTCACTGGTACCTAGCGGCTTAGTAAAAAATTAAAAAAATTTATATGGATATATAAGTGAATACACAATGAGTTTGTGTTTAATTACATAAATTAAAAATTTTATTCTTTAACGCTAAGTATAGTCCTTAATAATATATTATCTACAAACCGAAACTTGTTTTCCTTTCACATTTCTTTGTCGGGGTAAGTGTACGCACGCGCACACTTGCCCCAAATGTTTTGCGTACACTTACCCCCACTGCACTTTTTTCAATATTTTGTTTATTTTGAACAAATTAACAACAAATTCAGTAAAATTTTCACTCAAATTCAATGTATATATAATATATTCAATAAATAATTAGCACTCAATGTGTTATAATAAAATCACTGAACACTAGCACGTTTTTAAAATTGAGATATATTTTAGTAAAACTAACCTTTTTTTTTATTTGTCTTCCCTTCACAATACACACGAATCTCAAGTGCAGCAACAGCTGACCCAGGCAAAGGACAGATACCTACTGAATAACTGAATTGTGTATTTACAGATACTTAATATTCATTGTCATTTTCGAGAAATTAACTGTGCGTACACTTCCCCGATGCGCACACTTACCCCAAACGACTCTACGTCCGAAGGTGGACTCAAGGGTAAACTGATGAGCATTCCTAAAAGCGCGGGTATTGCGGTTAAATTGTTTAAGGGGAGGAATGCAACTGGCTATTTCGCTAGAGCACTGCTTATAGAAGTAACGGTAAAATAATGAAAGACAAGAAACATTGCGACGGTGCTCGAGAGATTCAAATGTTTCTGTTGTACTTTTATCACCTATCATTTTTAAAGCTCTTTTTTGGAAAGACTCAAGTGTGTTACTGGAGCACCTGCCCAAATATGGGAATTGTACTCGAGCTTTGGACGAATATAAGCCTTATAGATTATAGCTAGATCGAAAGGGCTGAAAAATTTCTTGCAACGTCGAAGGAAACCTAAACACTTGGCATCGTTTTTGGCAACGTCGAATATGTGATCATTCCACACAAGGTGGTCTGTAATGCGCATACCGAGCACTGACAGTTGTTCAGTTTCCTCAATGCAAGTGCCGCTCATGGATAGCGGCAAAAGGGGAGGATTTCGCTTTAACGATATAAGACAGCATTGAGTTTTTGAAGCATTGAATTCTACACGGTTTCTGATTCCCCATTGAGCAATGCTGTCAAGATCAGAATTTAATACGCTGCCGTTCAAACTCCACTTCCGAAGAACAAGGAAGTGAATCTTCAAACGAATATGAAAAGCTGAGGGTACTATCATCAGCAAAACAATTTAGTGGATTAGAAGTTTCAGATAGGAGATCGTTGATAAACATGAGGAAGAGAGTCGGAGACAAAACGGAGCCCTAGGGTACACCAGTATTTATTTTATGAATTTCAGACTTGAGACCGTCCAATACGACTTGTATTGAGCGGCCTGAAAGGTAATTTCTAATCCAACGAAGAAGAGATTCATCGATACCAAATGCACGCATTTTCGTTCTTCAAAATATTTCTTGAGCTGATAATTTAGCAGCGTTTCCATGACCTTAAAAAGAAGGGAATGTAAAGAAGATCCGCCTTTTTATGGATCATTTTTTTCAGCAGCATTTCCGTGACATTGAAAAGAACGGACGTTAGTGCAATTGTCAAATATTTATAAGAAGAAGAAGATTCGTCTTTTTTAGGGGTAGGCTCTACAAATGCAGATTTCCATCCACTGGGAATGAGACCAGTAGATTAAGATATTCAGAAAAGTTTTCATAATAGTTTTGCCACCTCCTCATAACAATAAGGGGATACTATTTTGGACCAGCGGAACTATGTACATCGAGAGCTATCAGTACTCTCGCAACTGTATAAGTACGTAAGAATATTTGTCCCATAAAATCATTTGTGCTGTCAAGTACGGGAGGAGTCATGAAACTTTCTGGGAGCGTCTACTTAGCAGTAAATTGTGCTGCAAGCAAATTGGTTTTTTTGTGAGCTGAAAAAAGGAGAGTGCACTGAAGACGATAGTAGAAACGGTAGACGAAATAATATTTTTACATTTCCTACAAATAACCAAACAAATTTTCTTCCTTTGGGACATTGTAGTATCGTTTGTCTTAGTTTTTGGTCATTACAGGTCTCTCTAGCTTGCTTGAACTTATTCTGGCAGGATTGGTCTCATAACATCGGAAACTTAATTCATTCACCTTAAATATTTCTTTACAGATCGAATCAAACCATGAATTCTCTTTCGATTTGATAGATTTTTCCCTATTCGTGATAAGCTGAAAAGAATTAAATTTGTAATCATTTTTTTTTTTTTTAAAGCCTGAAAATTTGTATTTTTAAGACTACGAGTACATATTTAGAAGTATCTATTTATTTGTAGCAAAGAATAGAAGACAATCAGAAATATTTCATCAACAAATATAAAACTGTAATTGTCATGTTTCATATAAGAAATGCTAAATAAATTTATATAATCTTGCTACATCAGCATTGAGTGTAATACTCACAACTTACGATCATATTGCTAATTGTGCACTCGAGTACTTGGAAGTTGACCCCAGTCGATTGAAAAATCATTACATTAAATTATATATTACACTACTCCCTAAATAAATCTACGAAGTAGAGACACTGAAAGCACTGGCAACTGAGAACATCGGCTTAGACATTACAACAGAGAGAGGCACACAGAAAAAAAGAACAACAGAAGAAACACATGTCAACAGCACACGGTTGGTATTGAACGGTCCTCCATCCAAGTACTAACCACGCACAATGATGCTTGATTTCGCTGATCGATGGGAAGCGATGCTTTCATCAAAGCCTAGGCCGTTGACTGGTGAAAAATCATAGTCAGCGACGAGGCCCCTTTCTGAATGAATGGCGGGTTTGTCAACAAGCAAAATTCTTGAATTTGGGATGATCACAACACAAGATCCATCAAACTGCAATGCATCATCGATCTATACTCCTTCGAAAACGATGACGTTAGTCAGGCCATCACCGCCAACATTAAGCGCTAGCAGTCAATTATAAGCAATTTCTGTTGGCCCGAACTAGAAGACATGGACACCAACAACATGGGGTTTCAACTAGATGGCCCATGCCACGCACTGGTCTTATCAATAACATGAAAAGGGTAGTCATAACTCCTTTTTTAACAAAAACAAGAAAAAATATCGTGGAAAAAACACTCGATCAATCATTATCTTCAAAAAAGTAAGGACCGATGATCAATGGGGATCAGACTACAGGGGCTTCTGTTGAAGCTCCCTGGGATTTGTCTCACTCCAATATGATTAAATGTGTCTTGTCAGAGAAGAAAAAGATAGCGTCTCGAGGGAACACAGCAAGCATGTTTTCGCTAGCGAGTTGTCTGGTTTTAAAATCATGCTTCAACTATTCTTGTGTGAAAATCGACTCTTGGGGGTGTAATTGAAGATGTTCTTTAAAGATTCGTTATAATGGAAAATCTCTAAATGGTAAGGACTCCGGCCTGTGCAGTTCGTATCTTCTCGATATTTTCTGAAGCAGAAATTTTTCTCTGAGACCCACTGCTTATCGTGAACAGATTTCCGGTACTTTGGAAGGTTTTTACCCACGTAAAAATTCGATTGCTTCTATTGGAACTCATAGACCATATTGAAATGTCAACGGAAGTCAGGCTGCACTTGAACAATCGAGCGAACGTTCGGATCCCTCCATCTTAACGAATGAAACTAAGTTCTAACAAAATGTCTCGTCCCTCTCTTTATAATGACCCTACATTTAACACATATTTAAACTACGACCAATTCAAATCCTTTCGTCTACCGTTCGCAACCCTGCATTAAATCTTTAATCTAAAATTAATTTTCAAATTCTTATTCAATAAATCCAAAAAACTATTCATCGCTTTAAAGAATGATCCAAAATAGCAATTATTTTCAATCACAAACAAATGGAAACGTTTTTCTAATCTTCATTATATTCCACGTAGACATAACATTTAACTCTACACTCGTTCAAATGGTTGTGCAAGAAATTACTAAGCGTAAAGTTGAGCAACTTAGGTATAATTCAATTGCGTACGTGACTGTTGCGTGACGATTCCGCTTTTCAACATTAATTAGTCAATTTGGTGCTCAAACGTTTGCGAAATTGCTAACAACTCAGTGCCAGCGTTAAGATTCTATTAAGAATAAGGAAGCAATAATAATAATAATATTTGAATGTCGCAAACGGGAATTGAACTCAAACGAGAATGGGTTATTGTGTTCCTGTAACATTCAATACTAATTGAGGAAGCCAAGTAATGGTGAATTTCCGTTAGAGGAATTAGAAAAAATATAACACCTGAGTCCTTAAACCACCCACCTGGGATATTATTGAAAGTCGACAAATAAATATTACCAAATTGGTTGAAATTGGGCTTAGTTGCTGAGGAGCCATATAAATTCACGACGTTTAGTATCTTTTCCTTTCGATCCCAGCCATCTTCAATTGTGTACCCTAGAAACATAAAGTAAACACTCCTTATCTAAAAATAAATTGATTTGGTGTCGCGTCAACAATTAGAAAACCAGGTCACACTGACTAACAACACTATTAACTATTCTTTTGTGCGTGTTGTTAGTCGGTTAGTATAGGTATCACGGAGAATCACTTTTTGAGGACAAAAGTTTGAGGTAGATTAGGTGCCATAGAACGAATTTCGATTGCCAGCCCTCCTGCGTGACAAACACAGTAAATATTTCGCCTACGAGGAATACTGATATGATATCTATTAACTACAAATCTCCTTGGAAATAAAATAAACAAACAATATATAATTACGTTATGAGTTCCTACCAAATTTATTGATGGAAACTAGAAAACCCTTACATTATGTATATTACGAGTAGATATATGAAATTGTCAAGGAAGTGTAATGAAAAACAAATGTCGGCATTAATAATTGTGTACGAGCAAAATGGCGTATCAAAAGTAAAATGGACGACTGGGTCGCAAGGACTTCGGCATATGTTTAAGAGATTTAGAATTTTCAAAATGCATGTTTTAGCGAAAAATATTCACAAGCATTCAATTTTCTTTGAAGTTTCAGAATGCCATGTGAATTCTTAAAATATGAATTTATGCAAGAAAAAACATTAAGAATCGTTGTAGCAGTTTTTTTTTACAAAAATAAGATTTTATACCATATACAATTTTTAAAACATTTTTTTATGAAAAAATGTTGGTACTCCACTATTTTGTAATAAAGATTTTAGGAAATAATTTTCAAAAATAACCGTTCACACGTTAAGAAGATGTTGATTTTTTCAAAAAAAAAAATGTAGTCCATGTCCATAAAAGCACACCTATTTTCCTTATCAAAATAGTTAGAATCGTTTTCGAGATAAATTTGATTTTTTGTCACGTGTACCATTAGGTCTGGAGGTAAACAAAAATTTCAATCTCTCCTCTAGAGAATGACCGAAGACCCTTAAGTACCGAGTTTAAAGAAAATATCTCTAATAGTGTATGCTATAGATCGAGGTAGAGACAGACAAACAGGCGGAATTGCCTGACCAACTTTTTTTCGTGTTCGCTATCATCGTCATGTCAACTTTGATCTAAATCTCGAGTTCGATTTCTGAAGTAAAACTTCTTTTCCGGCCTTGAGGGGTAAAAAAATTTCTATGCAGCTGTCAATCACATGCAAAACGACACGTTATCCTTCAAAGACAGCAACATGTTTTTTTTTTTTTTTTTTTTTTTTTTTTTAATTCATTTTTATTTTCATCAATCTTAAAACTATCTTAAAGTTAGACAAAAATTCATAAAAAAAACTAGCCTACTTATCCAAGCAATAACTTAAAACTAACTTACTGGCCCTACGCGGGCGCTTTAAGCTAAACTATATCTTAAATCTAATACCTTTCGGCCTAAAAAACTATTTTCAATTCAAGCTATGTATATATATATTTTTTTTTGTTGTCTCGAGAAAATTAAGAAAAACTCGGATTCTGAAACTTTTTTTTAAATTTTTTTATATAAAACTTACAAACTAAAGTAAAACTAATTAAAACTACCTACAACTACTTAAAATAAACTAAAACTAAACTAAAACTACTTAAAAACTAGAACAGCCACAGCAGCAGTGTTTTTTTTTTTTTTTTTTTTATGTATACATCGAAACATGTACTATTTTTTTTTTTTTGTGCCACCCGGACTGTCCCTACCTAACGACCTACACTTAAATCTATGTAAGTCGGCCAAGACATATATATGTCCTCGTCAACTTTCTCTATCATCCAACAACCACCACAACTGGTTCCCCTGTCTCACCCTGTCCCTCCGGTCCCTATCGGACACAGTCCTACTGAACCGAAGGCGCTCTGCTCCATCTTGTGCGAGGATGTCTCGACCAAAAAGGAGCCGACTGTCAACAGTCTTACGGCTGACGTGGTAGATTAGCGGAATCGCCATTCTATCTTGGACCAGCCCTCGTCTGTCTAAGTAGAGAAATGCATCGGGCGGGATGAAGCCGCTAAGACGTACACTCTCATAGTAATCATCGTTTGGGTAGTAAGCCCCAAAAATTAGGTTGTTGGTCGAGGACATCGCTCTTGCAATGTGACCCCGAATCAGCTTTATCAAAAAATTATCAATTCTATTAATGTTGGCCCCGTTGTATAGAACCTCGTTTGAATAATAATGTTTGTACTCCGACTCTGGTGTTCTGTGTAGTCCAAGGCAACGTCTAAGGCATTGCCTCTCAAACACCCGAATCTTTTCCATTTGAGATGGGGCGACGTTGAACCACACCGGGCACCCATAGACAATCATCGGCCGGATGAGGGCCATGTAGCAAATCACCTTCACCCTGGTGTCAAGCCGGCTGCTGTAAAACAACCGTTTCGTCAGGGCAAAGGCTCCCCTAGCCCTGTTCAGAGCAGCATTTATATGTCTATCGAAATACAAATACTGATCCAACCAGATGCCAAGTTACTTTACCACACTTTTACTCGTCAGTGGTTGCCGGTGCGGCCCTACGATCATCAGCTTACGCCAGTTCTTTCTAGTATCCCTAGAGGCTCTAGCCAACGGAGTCCTGAACAGAATAGTTTCACATTTCTGAAAGTTTATTTTCAACTTCCAGTCATCACAATATCGCTGAATCTTGTCGAAGTCACGCTGCAAAAGAATTCTGATGTCCTCAACTTTTGGAGCTGTTCTGTACGCTATTAGATCATCGGCATACGCAATTGCCTGAGTTAGACTACCTATCAGATCGCTGGTGTAAATGCTGAATAGAATCGGCGAGTTCACCGCTCCCTGCTGAAGACCATTCTTGATATCGAAGACTGCGGTAGAAGTTACATTGCCACTTTTGACAACAAATTTTCTACCATTGAGCATGTCATAAAGTATATACAATAGTGGTTTACTTATGCCGAGTCTAGTCAGTTTTAGATAGAGACCCTCTAACCATACGGTGTCGAAAGCCTTCTCCAAACCAACCAGACAAGCACCAGTACACTGCCTTTTAGTTTTGTTCCATTGGATATCAGAAACGAGTTTAGACGCGGCATGAATGGTGTCATGTCCCGCCTTAAAACCGAACTGATTATCCGGTATGATATTATTGTCCTCCGCCCACTTGGACAGAGCTCTATTTATAACTTTCTCGAATACCTTGCTGATACTCGGTAGAAGACTTATCGACCGGAGATTCGCCGGATAGGAGTTGTCCTTTCCCTTTTTCGGGAGAGCATGAACCACAGCTGTCTTCCACCGCTCTGGATAATATGCATTATTCAGTGCGTTGTTAAACAGTGTGGCATAAATGTCAATTGCTTCCTTAGGTAGATGTCGAAGTACAATATTAGATATACCATCGACTCCTGTTGACTTTTTCCTCTTTAATGAATCGAAGATGAGCTGGAGCTCCATCCTCGTAACTAACAGGGAACTACTCCCATTTGGCACGGCGATGATGGCATTCGCCAAGTTTTCTTCATTGAACCGTATGAAACCTAGATTCTCTGATCGCCATTGCGTCATTTCATTACGAAGATAGAAGTGATGGAGTAGAGCTCTGTTTTCCAGGTCGTGGTTGGGGTGGATGCTTGCATTCACCTTATACACTTGCTGGAAAGCAGCCCCCACAGCATCCACTTTCTCCAGCGGATCCTCAACATGTTTTTAGAATACAAAATGTTTGTTCGTTTTAGGTTATAATCTTGATTGAGTGAAAAGAAGTTTTACTACAACCGCGCGTACGTCAGTACACACAACCTTTTTACTTGCGATATAGGTACTATAGGGCAAGTTCTGCATTTGCAAAAAAAATCGAACTCGAGATTTAATCAAAGTTGGCAATACGATGATAGCGACGACAAAAAAAGTGGGTCCGGCAATTCCGTCTGTCTGTCTGTATGTCTGAACCTCGAACTACAGCCTCAGCCACTTTACCTATTTTCTTCAAACTCGGTACTTAAGGGTATCGAGGTGATTTCCTAGAGGTGAAATTGAATTTTTTTTTTAGCTCTAAAACTAACGGTACTCCCCATACATTAGTATTGCATAATCTAATTTATCTTTAGAACGGCTAGCTTTAACGATTTTGATAAAAAAAAATTAAATATATTATGGACATGAGCTACATTTTGGTGAAAAAAAAAATGTCGGGGAGAAATGATATTTAACGGTACCTGTCATAGAAAGGTTTTTTGATTTTCGAATTTCTCATCAACGACTCTAACGATTTTAACCAAAATTTTTATGCAGAAGCACCCTTACATTTGAAAAAATATAATCTATTTTTTTTTTCGAAAAAATAATTTTTGGATTTAAAAAAAAACTAATAAAATTTGTTTTTGAAAATTCAATATCTTGAAAACGAATACACGAATAAATGTTTAGATTACGTTTTAAAATGTATCTTACAATTTGCATATCAATTCTTTAATAAAAAATTTTAAGGTAAATTTAGTCACAAAAAACATGTGTCTGTATCTCTGTACCTCTCCCTACAGCCTAAACCACTAGACCTATGTTCTTCAATCCCGGTAGTTGAGGGTCTTCGGCGATTCCCTAGAGGGGAAATTGAAATTTTTTTTTAACTCCAAAATTAACGGTATCCCCCATACACCCGTAATGCATAATCTTATTTGTCTCGAAAACGGCTCTAACGATTTTGATTAAAAAAATTAGGACATGGACTTCATTTTTGTAAAAAAAAAAATTCTGGGCAAAATGTTATTAATGGTACCTGACATAGAACCGTTTTTTTAATTTTCGACTTTCTCATCAACGGCTCTAACGATTTTAACCAAAAATTTCCACCAGGAGCCCCCTAAAGTTTAAAATAATATTGTATATAAAAACATTGGAAAACGATATTTTTTTTGTTTTTTTTTTTTCATACATTTTTACTTGCGATGATATACTCGTAGGTACTATAGGGTAAGTTCTGCATTTGGAAAAAAATCGAACTCGATAATTACGTTGATAGCGAGGACGAAAAAAGTGGATCCGAAAATTCCGTCTGTCTGTCTGTATTTATGCATGTCTGTACCTCAAACTACAGCTTAAACTTCTGTAGGTATTTTCTTTAAACTTGGTACTTAAAGGTCTTCGGTGATTCCCCAGAAGAGAAATTGAAATTGATTTTAGCTCCAAAACTAACGGTACTTCCCATACACCCGTTATGCAGAATCTTACTTTTCTCAAAAACGGCTATAACGATTTTGTTGAATGTCGCCGATGATGAATCAATACCACAGGGAGCCGAACGCAGTCACCCCCACAGTTTCCAAACAACCCCTAATAAATTATACCAATCATTTAAGTACTTACCGTGAAGGTTATTGAGGGCATCAAGAGTAAAGTGCTTCACTGGAAGCTTTAATACAGAAGGTTTTGGTTGATTTTATTTCTTGAGTTTATTACGAGGTTTTTCAGTGCGATATATTTGAGCGAAATAGGAATTTTGAAAGTTATGCTCCAGAGATGAGCTCAATCAATAGTCTTTCTATATTTTAGTCTTAACTATTCAGTATACCTAATTTAAGACTGTGAGTGTAAGCAAAAACTTTATGTTGCTCTAAATGATTGTATTCGTTTTATTTTATCTATTTCGAGCAGGGATGGAAAATGAAATGTTTCGATTGTACTGAAATCTGGAATAAAATTGTACTGAAATGATGTCAATTGTACCGAAAACACAATTCAATCCACAATTCAACTATATATCAACTAAAAGCTTTCCAAAGTATTTTATTTAAAAAAATCAAAGCAGGAGTGATCAGTTTGTCTTCTTATAAGAAATATAAATAAATATAAATAGCTCCACAGAAAAAAATACTATCTTCATTTTAAAAGTATATAGTATAGGTAAATATTGTATTTTATTGTATTGTAATGACGAAACTAACTTTTACTTGTCTATTTTTGCGGCACCTGGTTATCCAAAAAAATTGAATATAAACTAAAATTCTCAAATTAAATATCTTAAAAATGCACAGACGAAAAACCGCAGTCACAAATCACATCCTCAAGCTTACAGTTTAGTGTTTAGTAAACAAAACGATGCAATGTCTGAAAAAAATTGATCGATAAAGAGACAGAAAAGCAAGACGTCATCAAGAAGTGAAAACTATAATTAAGAGTTATAAGAGCTTACAGCTGAGAGTTATTGTTCTGGTATGAAAATGAATGCATTCAGTCCAGGATCATGTATTCAACTTTTATGTGCTTTTGTTTTGTGAAATACATAAAATTGGAAATTTTGAAATTGTACTGAATTGAGACAAATTGTACTTTTGTACTTGTACAAACTCAATTGTATCGAATTTGGTGCAATTTTACCGAAGTTTCCATCCCTGATTCCGAGACATTCTAGTGTATTTTATTTACTTAGCATTCTCTTTGGAATGAGTCTTGATGAGTTAATTAAAGTTCAGACTTGTTTTGAAACTCCATAGTGTTATCTATAATATAGGTGGCCTAGTTACCTGATGAAATAATGAAGTATTCAATTTTGCACATTGCCAAGAGGGCGAGAACTAATTATGCCTCATTTTTCACGCAACATTGCATAACGTTCGTTCTACTCATCTGGAATTCGTTTGTGGAATTAACTTCCAAATGAATTACAAGATACAGGGCCGGATTAACCCTCAACGGGGCCCTAGGCAACCATCAATTTGGGGGCCCTTTTTTCACGTCCGTTCCCTTCTTTTTTCGATTAAAAAATACAAACTTATATCTTTCATAAAAATTTTATTATCACAATGTAATAATATCAATAAAATTACTATCTACATTTTAAACATGTCGTTTTCTACATTTGTTTTCGGCAAATTCGTCAATTAAGCTTTTCATGCACTCAACAAAAACAAACACTGCTAGCAATATAGCAAAGCAACTTTTAATTTTCAACATCAACTCGTTCTCGTTCTCAATCTCATTCATACATGATTTGAGAGCGAAATGTATCCACTGGAAGTATGCTCAGATGCTCACTGAGAAATAAAAAAGCTCACAACTCACATTGTTGTAGCACCCATACATAACCCATAACGACGTTCATGTGGCTTGAGAACGAAATGTATCCACTGAAAGTACACACAAAAAAGTATAGCTCGTATCGTACCAACCGGTTCGTTCGAATTAACTGTGAACGGATCCAACCAAAGTGGCGAACAGTACTCAAAGTTCCTACACTCTCGCTCAGATATGAATATGGGAATAGTGTTGTATCTTGACTTTGTTTTGTTCTATTCGTGCTGGAAGAATATGAACAAAATGGGAAATTCTTTAGGAATTTTTGCACTGAATAGATTTTTTTTTAGTGGAGGTAAGAAAACGAATTTTCTTTAACCTGTAAATAAAAAAAAGTTGTTATTAAAAACCGTTGTGATTGTGTTATTGAAACACTTATAAGCAAACCCTTTTACAAGTGGAATTCAGTAGACAAATCTGCAATTATAGCGACTGAAAGACCTACTCCATTGCTGCCGGACTTGACAACAAAATTTTGCACTAAAAAAGGGTTACTAGAATTTTATGTTTGTAAGAAAATTTTAGTAGTGTTTTTCATTTTTTCGGGGGCCCCCTAAAATCTGGGGCCCCAGGCAACTGCCTATTCTGCCTACTTGTTAAACCAGCCCTGGCAAGATACTACCACGCCTACGGCTTTCAAGAGGAATCCATTTTTGCACTATGCAAATCAAACTTAAGTTTATTTTAGGTCTAGCCTTCTATTTTTTTTATACATTCTTTTTGATATAATGCATGTATGTTTATTTATATTTATATTTTTTTTTTTTATTTATCTCTTTGTATCTTAAATTTACATATTTATCTTTTTTCGCTTTAAGAATTATTATTATTTTTCATATTTTTAATTATAAAAAAATTTACTTAAGTTATTAATACTCTAAAAGATCTTCTAATGTGTCTTTTTAAATTTAATTAACATTAATATTACTCTGAATGTTGATTTTCCTTTCATCATTAATACACAGATAGTAGTTTAGTGCATCAAAATTAATATTTCGTCATATGGCTACACAACGTCTTATCATAGACTCTATCAACTGCTGGCCCATCTATACTGGAATTTCGTCTCAGAGGTCTTTCACTACAGCCCAAAGATTTTCACTGTTTATCATATTGTGTTATTGAAAAAAGCTGTTTTGACATCATCCCAGAGGTTCTCAAATGAATTGGGAGCGGTTGACTCCATCACAAGGATTGAATAATCCCAAAACAATTTGAGCTTTCTCACTGGTTTGCTGGTATGGTATGAGTCATTATCTTGCTGAAAAGTCCATAATAAGGCATCATCACTTGATTTGAAGAACACCAACATAGACATAGACACATCCATTATGGTTTTAATAAAATGTATAGGCCCGATTCCGTAGTAGAAAATAGAAACTTTTCTTGGACTACAACTCTTTAAATTGGGCTCTCTTAGTTGGCTATGAACTTTTTCAACACTAGGTGCAATATTCAGTGACTTTTGCAGTCTTAAATCTTTCCTTTTGAATTTGCTGGATTAAACGCTTACCGAGTAGGGACGTGTTATAGTCTACGAGTGCCAAATATTCGTAAAAATATTATTGCATTACAAATAATTTTGTTAAAAGAGTCAAATAAGCATAAGGTTTACCCTCTGGAACTATTCTTTGAAAAATTTCACGGTTTTCAGCATAGATTACTTATTAAACAATTTCAACATTCAATTTAAAAAAAAAAAAAAAAACAAAAAACTATCACCAATATTATATAATGATAGACATGATAAGTCAATATCTAACTACTCAATTATAAAAATTCACAGTTCACATTCAGTTTTGACACAAATATAGCATAATAGTAACTGTTTTGGCGGACGAAAACCAACAGTCGGCCTACAACTATTCCGTCTCGGTCGATATAAAATAATTACTCCCAGAGGCTTTGTACCTGCTGATCTACCAGAGTGTTTAGCCCGCTTTCTGTTGCCACAATTATTCGAAGCAAGTTTTCCCAATACCAGAACATTATTATTAGCTGTGTTTTATTTTCCCCCAGATCTCATCCGGATTGGATCTTCATTCAAAATTACATGTATAACAAAAACAACACAAGGCCCATTTTTGTTTGTATTTGTTGTTTTACATATTATTTTGAAAACAAAATCCAATCCGGATCAGATCTGGGGGAAAATAAAACACAGCTATTATTTGTAAAGAGTTGTTTCCTAATAAAAATTTTCTTATAAGGTTTGAAAGACCTTTTATCTAAAGTTTGTGTTTCTTTAGAGAGACCCTGGCGATTCCGGCGAGCAAAACCTCGGCTGGAAACTAAAAAAGTTTGGCATCAAGCTCTTTTATCGAAAATACTTGCATTTAGTATTCTTGAATTTCTTCTTCGTTAAATTAGATATTTCATTTCGAACCGCACTATACAAGTTGTATTGGACGTTTTAAGTATAAAATTCATAATATAAATGCTGGTGTGCCACAGGGCTCCGTTTTATCTCCAACTCTCTTTCTCATATTTATCAACGATCTTTTGTGAAGAAACTTCGAATCCATAAAATTCTTTTGCTGATAATTTAATGCCTTAAAAACTCAATGCTGTCTTCTGTCGATAAAGCGGAATCTAATAATCTGCTTAAAAATCATTATCCTTAACTCACACCATATTAAAAGAAATTTGATGAAATATTGTTAAATTTTTATTTTTTTTTAAGGAAAGAGCATATTATGTTCAAAACCCAAAGTCAAGAAAAGATCGTCAATAAAAATTCAATATTTCAATAAAGCTCTCAACCTTAAAGTTCTCCAAAGGAAACTCAACGAAGAGCAAAATATTGTTGTAGATTTCGTCTTGGTCTCATGTCCAGCCGCCAACAAACTTTGCCATACCACAATTTAACAAATTCAAATTTAATTAACTGCAATTTAAAAAGTTTAAAAAACTTCCCCAAAATCAGATGATACTTTTTAATTTGTTTGCTTATAATGACAACAGCGATGTCATCTTCTACCCCCCGCCGTCCCCATACCCTTTCATCGTACTCTTTCAATATAATTCTGCAACAGTATTCCAATAGAAATAAGCCAAGAGGGAGTGTTTAATATTATACGAGTATTGCCAAAAAAAAAGAGCAACATTTTATCAGAGAGAATGCGGCAGAAGCAGGCGGTTCCATAGTGACTTAATAGGTCATAAATTAAATCGATACGTGAAAGCAATTTGCCCTTTGTGCACAAAATAATTGGCTCTATGCAAACTAATTACCATCATTAAATTATTTAATATCGATAATAAAATTGAAAAATTTATTTACTAAGGCAGGCCGAGTGCTGAAAGGATACTTTGTGCAGAGGTTAAAATTTGTTGTTTTATTCTCTTTGTTTTTTTTTTTTATTTTGTTTCATTATTTTAGATTAATAGAATTTCGAAAAATGTTTGTGGAGTGATTATACAGTAGTGCGAATAGGATAATATTGAACTTTTGGGCTTAGCGAATGTTTTCAGAAATTAAAAAAAATTGTAACCGAATAGTTACATAAATATAGATAATTATTATTAGTTCATAAATAATAAATTTAATTACCTGTTTTTTATGATATCAGATTATATTTTTTGAATAATTAAACTTTTTCGGGTGTAATGCGATAATAGAAATGCGATATTTTTCGTGCGGAATTATTAGTATTGAATTATAAACACACCTTTAGAATTATTCTTTTATATATTGTAACTTCAGTTAAAAGTTCAAGTGACCTAACAGCTACGACATTAGCCTCATCAATAAGATGCTGTTGTACCCTTCTAACTTTCTATGACGCACTCAATCTACGGGGTAATTCTTTATTAATGAACAATACTTTGAGGAAAAAATTATTTCATAGTCAGGGCCTATCTCTAATGTGTCTTGACGCGATCCGAATAATATTAACACGACCGACATTTTTGTATTTATTTATTCAAAAATCACTTACAAATTAAGACATTCGTCTTATAAGTTTTTGCAAGCCTTTATATTAATATAAGAATTAAGAGTAAGTTTAATTGGATTTATGAATTCAATTGGATTCTATTTAAGTTTAATAAATTTAAGTTAAAATATAATATATTTATGCATGTGTGTGTAGCTATATGTAAAACCGAATTAAGAAACAAAAAATAAGAAAAGACAAAAATTTCAATGGTTTGCCAAATACGTGAAAAGAAAACATTTAAATCTTCCTGTGGCTCTGATTCCTCTCAATGCCATTGGCAGGGAGTTCCAGAGGCGTAAAACATGAATAAAAAACTGACGTTGAGTATTAAGATATTTATAACGAGACGGTATTAGAACGAGAGACCTTGTTGAATGAGGGAAATTCAGTCTGCTGTGTAGATAATCGGGTTCTTGAGTTGGAATGATTTGATGCAAGTAGCTCAGTTGACGAAATTTCAGTAAATTATCCAGACTGCAGTTGCAAAGTTGTGTTGAAAAGGAAGATACATGGTCGTATCGGCGTAGGTTAAATACATAGCGGGCAATATTATTCTATACAACATTAAGTTTGCGCTTCGTCGCATAGTCCAAGTCACAGAAAACTTCACATCCATACAGTAAAACAGGGAGTAACAGAGTTTTGGCTAGCAACATTTTAGTTTTTTTAGGAATGAACCTTTGAGTGACCTGAAGAGCACGAAGGCTAGCATAAACCTTCCCGATCGCGCTGTTTATGTGATCGTTCCATGTGAGACTACGATTGAAAACCATTCCTAGATTTCTCACCGAGCCGACATAATCAATGGTTTCGTTATCCAGCTTCAACGGGCTTAAAACTGATAAATCAAATGCCTTTCGGTAGATGGATAGGGTTTTCGACTTTACAGGATTTAAGCAAAGATTATTTTGTTTGGACCAATTGGAGATACGAAGCAAGTCCTCGTTCATTAAAGAAACCATGTCGTTTTTAGCAAGGAATGGGCGACTTATCAAAAGTTGTACATCATCGGCGTATAGGTGAATTACACAATTTTTAACAACTAGAGGAAGCTCCTTGATGTATAGCGAAAAAAGGATCGGTCCAAGTATAGATCCTTGTGGCACACCAGTTAGTACACTCATTAAGCTGGATGACCGGTCATTTATGACAACGCGTTGTTGTCTTCCACTAAGATACGAGAGCATTAATTTGCAAGACTCGAAAGAAAATCCATAGATATTTCTTAATTTTCTACATAATATTGAATGTTTGACCGTGTCGAAAGCCTTAGAGAAGTCTAAGAGGGTTAGGAGTGTTAAGTGGTCACTATCCATTCTACTTCTTATTTCGTCTGTTACTAGAAGCAATGCAGATTTGCAACTTCGATGTGGCCGAAAACCTGACTGGCATGAGCTCAAAAGATTATTCAAAGATAAATAAGGCTGTATCTGCTTGAAAATTGCTTTTTCAAAAACCTTCGATAGGAAAGGAAGTATGGCTATTGGACGGAACTCTGACACTATACCTGTAGTTTTTTTGGGAATAGGGATAATTTTGGCTTTTTTCCATTCCAAGGGAAATTCCGAAGTAGTCAGTATACTGTTAAAAATGTATGTTATAAAAGGTAGTAAGTACGGAAGCAGTAGTTTAACAAATTTTGGGTGTATAAGATCGAGGCCAATTGCATTCGATTTAAACGAAAGAATTGCCTCAACAATATCTTCTTCTTGAAGTCTAACAAAATTGAAAACGCTGCTGACATCAGTAAGTTCATCTTCACTAAGAGTGTAATTAGGGGTATGTGTGGTTAGTGGCATTGAAGTGAACTTCCTGTTGAGAGCATCACAATCAATGTCGTCAGATGGCGCCTTAGTTTGTTTACAAATACCCATTTCTTTCAGATTTTTCCATACATTTTTGCTTGAGGCTGAAGAACCAAGTTTTTGTTCATAAAAAAGCATTTTTGCTGATCTTATCATTCTGACTACCTGATTTCGAAGTCTGCGATAAGTTTGGTGGAAATGTTCTACTTTGTATCGCCTCCACTGACTGTAGGCGGCATCTCGTTGTGACATGACAGCTGAAATGTCGCCATTCAGCCAAGGTGGAGCCGTATGCTTTACCAAACAGGTTTTAATTGGAACATGCAGATTAAACAAAAAGTTGACATTATGCCCTAAGAAGGATACCTGATCGTTTACATTTCGCATCAGGTAAAGTGAGTTCCAGTCTATGTCATTAAAATCTCGCAACAATTGTGATAGGTTTATATTTTTGAAATCTCGATATTGAAAACTTTGCTGAACAACCTCACAGGCTATATCCAAACAGGTAAAGATCAAGTCGTGCTTGAAGAAACCAGAAGCTTGGAGCTGGCTATAAGCCAAAACCCTATCAATATCACTAGCAAGATATAGGTCTAGCAGAGAACTCGATGAATCAGTGAAGTGAGTAGGCGTGGAGCGGTTAATGGGATTCAGATTGAGGGCCTTAAATGTACCTAACAAATTTTCGGATAAATCTTTGTCCAACAAATTACAATTAAAGTCAACACAAAGTATTGTATAAGAATAGCACCAAGAAATTGACTCCAATGATGTAACCAATGGTACAGTGCTAACGTGGTTGTATGGTCTATAAACCGATCCGACCAGAACGGTTTCAGTGTTGCATATGATGCTAGCGAATAAATATTCAAATGGACAGTCGTCATCAGATTTTCCTACTAACTTGCAGCTTAATCTATCACGCACATACAGGGCGGAACCTCCACCAGTCCTGAACAATCGATCGGCACGGAAAAGTTTATAACCCTTTAAACAATAAAAATCATCGCTTATATCTGGTCGGAACCATGTCTCGGAAACGAAAACAACATCTATTTTAGAATCTACAAACGAGTACCTGAATTCCTCTAATTTATTAGTCAAACTCTGTGCGTTTAAATGACATAAACGTGAACCATTATTTTGAGCTCGTAAAATTCTAATCATATAATATAAATTAGTATTCATGTTATTTCCAGTGAACCCCCTGCTATTGTTAGCTGGACTCGTAAGTCTTAAATCTACAAGCGAAGCTGTAACATGAGTATGAAAAAGAGCCCATCAGTGTATAAATTAAAAGAAGAAATATATTTTGGCAGACGAGAATTGTAAAAACAAAAGACAATATTTGGCAAAACACCGTTACAAGAAAAGAGAAAACTAATAGAAAAAGAGGGTAGATCGTAATAACAAAATAAAAAAAATTAAAAGAAGGCAAAACAAAATAAAAAGATTTAAGAGGCAACAATTGCAAAAACAAAAACATATTAAAATTAATAATTGTGTTCATCATCATTTCTTACAGAAAATTTAGTTTGACGTCACGGCAGCTTCTAGATTCTCAATGCTATTTACAACAAAACTGTTTCCATCAGCTGCAAGCTTAATCCAAACAGATCCGTGCATTGTGTACGCACTATGCAGTTCGTGATTGTTCCTCAAGCGGATAGCATGTTGTAGCAGAGTGCGTGTGTTTTTCGTTAAACTTTCATTCAAGAAACAAGCATTATCAGACTCTATATCAAAGTCACGCAATGAGAGTTGATGATTTTGTTGCTGTTTCCTGAACTCAGAAGTGCACTTCAGTAGTTTGTTTCTCTCTTGAACACTGCTAAATTTTAATATAATGGGTGGGGATGGGGAAGCTGAGCGGTTTGAGTTAGAATTTCGTGAGCGGGAGCGAAAAATAGTTTTTAGTTTTGGAGCTTGGAGGTTTGCATTTGGTTGTCAAACATAAACGGTTGAAGAGCGATGTAAGATTTTCATCAGGTAGGCGAGGGACACCAAACAAAACAGCGTCAGCAGAGATCTCTTTTTTTTCATTTGAATCAATTTGTTGTTGTAACAATGACAGCTTAGAGTTGAGTGTAAGCGCATCAGCTGAGTTTTACTCGATTAAATTAGATCTCCGCACCGGCACAACACCCGCGATTTCGTCGTTTAATGAGAGCAATTTGTTTTCAAGAGTGGTTGTATTAACTGCATTCAGGGTTACCCCTGGGATTTTTCAAAAAGTCGCAGAAAAAAGTCGCTTTTACAAAAAAAAGTCGCAAATTCGAATTCTTTGAAAAAGTCGCATTTTTGAACAAAAAGTCGCAATTTTTCTTGTAGCTTCCCGTTGGATGAAGAGCTAGCACCTCCGACTGCATCAGGAGTTTCTCCTTTTTTTTTGTTGTATGAGAAATCTATTAGATTCGGGAGTGCAGGTTTTAGAAATTCAAAAGAAGTATATTAATCACCAATCATTACCTTCGCATTTTTCGTTTCCCAAGCTGAAGTTCCAATTTGCAATAGGTATATTTATTTACGAGTATTTCTAAGAAAAAGTTCTAATATTAATTTCAAGAAAAAAACACATATCGTCGCTTTTCCGGCAGAGTGGCATAAGTCGAAATTTGCAAATTTTCAGGAGAGCCTTTTGTTGAGTAAACTCGGTTGTAAGTCGATTGAATACTAATTTTATTTTACAACGTAATCTTCCTTAAATACTATTTACAGATGAATTTACATTATTCTTATCTCTATGAGTATTCTTATCTAGGTTTTATGCTTATCTAATACTCGTATAACCGTCAGTGCATGTTCACGATGATCCGTGTTATCTTTATTTATTTTCATGCACATGGGGTTATCTATATTTAGGTACTATGTTCATGTTTGAACACCTTTTAAAGTTTTTTTCATATTGAAAAAAAAAATTTCGTTGTTCATAAAAACAAAACTCGAATGTTGAATAAGTGAAAAAATTGCATTTTTTGTTTGTTAAGTTTTATAAAAAACGAAATATTAAATAAAATAAAAAAAAATAATTATGCGGTATTTATACGTAGAAAATGACAGGGATGTTTTTGAAAGTTGAGAGCGGAGCTTTATCATAACTCGGAAACTAGAAGAAGTAGGTTAACGCCGATTACACAGAAAAATTGTGTTTTTTTTTCAGCACAGTTGTGTGTTCAAAACTAAAAAACGACAAATTTCGACTTATGCCACTCTGCCGGAAAAGCGACGAATATAGTATCTACTTACTTTTTCGTCGCTTCGCTCAGCACAACTCACCCGTCCGACGCCGACACAAATACCGTTTTTGATATCAAAAAACAACATTTACATTGAATAAAAATGTCAATGGACTAGAGACAAGGCACAAAGGTAAGGAGATATTCCAGAAAATGTGTCAGTGTCAGTCGTCAGTGCCAAGTACGTAAGAGAAAAAAAAAAACAATCTGACAGCGCCCCCGTGGTGGGAATGGGAAAACAAAAACTATTTTCGAAAACGATAATGCGAACAGAAAACAAAGACAATCATACTCACACATTCTCAGAAAAGTTTGATGGTAAATGTTTAAGCAAAGAAAAAGTCGCAATTTTAAACAATTTTAAAAAGGTCGTCGCATAGTCGCACAGCAAATAAAAGGTCGCAAAAATGCGACTAAAGTCGCATAAGGGTAACGCTGACTGCATTGGTTTCAATGTGTTCGACTCGACGTACAGTTTCTTCTATAGTGGCGTTAACTATGCTCAGCTTCTCTAACCACATTTGTTCGGCTTGTTTTAATTTATCAGAGAGCTCGCTGCGAATTTTAGAAAACTCATCCGTTATGCGGCTGATAATCATGTCAGCATGTTTGTTCAATCGTTCATCAAGAGTTGTTATTGTTAAATAAGAGGAGGCATCATCTTTGCTTAATTTGTTTTCATTTGTGTTGACGGCTGGAGAATTAACCCTTGATGGTGTAAGTGCTGAGACAGGTGATTGTTGTTGTGTTTTTTTGGATCGGGTAGAAGAAGCAGAATTGACACTAGTTGGTGTAAGTGCAGCGACAGGCGTTTGTTGTTGTGCTTTTTTGGATCGGGAATTCATTGTAACTCGAGAAATGCGAGTTTGATTGATTTACGAATTAAAATCACTAAAGTCTTTGTAAATATTAATCGGATCAATAATGCTTTCAGTTGTTTAGGTAGATATTTACATAGACTAATCAAGTTCGCGCACTTTAGCAATAAATGTTAGTTAAATACAGTAAAAAAAGAAATTCAGCTACGGTCGTCACTAAACTGTGTCTATTCTCTGCGATTATGCATTACATTTTCATATCAATTTATTATGAGTAATTTTTCGGTTTGAATAAAAAGAAAGGATTTTAGGTGAAAATAGGGATTTTTAATGATTTTAAATTGCTTGGGAAGATCAAGATCTTAAAAAAAAAATTAATAATACCGAATCAAAACGGACCATTAATACCTCTTCCAGAAAGAACCAAATGGACAATTTAACAAGTCGTGTGACTGACAATTCTTGGAAAACTCTAAGGAACCAAAACCAACCGATTTAAAAAATAAATTATTTGTCCCATGTGAACCAAAGACAAAAACGAAATCTTAACGATACAATGTCTAATAAAAATGGATCTACTTATCTTTTGGTATCTGCCAATAACTCCTTTAGCTTTTTGAAAACATTTTCCACTATCTCATGGATTTCTCTTTACTTCTTCAAAAACTTCCTACAACTTCTGAAATAAAAAAATTTAATTCCTTCGATTTTCTTTGATCTCAAAATTTAAATTAATAACGCTCTCTAACTAAATTTTATTTATTTTATATATGATGTATTAGTATTAAGTTTTGCTTACTTGTAATAAGTGTACAATAAATTATATTAATTATTATTATTTAATTCGACTCTTCGATAAGCCCTTTTGACAAGAAGTGCCTGATCATATTTTTGATGTCTATTTGAACAACATCATCCTCCGTGCTTTCGGCAATTTAATCACGATATTTGTAAGTTTCACATCTACGAGTATGTTGCTGAAAAGCGCCACCGCTCACGAAATCCAACGGCCGTACTTATTCGCACAGAACGCTGGCTTACGCAAAGTAAGCTGATCGCTGGTTTCATTGTCAGCAGCGGTGAACACAATTAACGCATTCAGCCATTTTCGCACTATGTTTGTTTATTTGCGATATGTGGGTTAGAGGGCAAATTTTGGAAAAAAATTCGAACTCGATAATTTGATCAAAGATGACATTATGATGGCTTTGACCTACAGTCTAAGTCATTGGAGGTATTTTCCTTAAACTCGGTAATTAAGGCCTTTGTTGATTCCCTAGAGGAAAAATTAAAATTTTTGTATGGCTCCAAAACTAACGGTACCTGCCTCACAGCCGTTATTGAAAATCTTCTTAATACCGAAAACGTTTCTGCCGATTTCTTGCATGAACATGCTCTTTTCCAAATGAACCAATATGTAATGAGCTGTATATAGTTAGCCATATACATACATATCGTCGGTGACGCGTGCAAAGTGTGTAACTCCAAATTTTTCGAAAATGAGATTTTGATGCAATCTGTTAGATTTAACCGAATACTACAATCCCTCAAACCGGGAATTCCGTATTTTATTTAAAATAACCGTTAAAATGGCAATTTAGAAAAAAGTATAACTCCTTGACCTATCAGTTTAGTGAAGAAAAAAGTGTATCTCCACAATTTCTAGTTGTAAAAGGTTGTGAGTGACATCGTGTTGTGAAAAAATTTAAATATTCGTGAATATTAGCTTTTGTTATTAGTTCTGATAGGTTTAATTTAATAATAAATTGCAGGTAGCAACTTTTTTTTATAAAGAAAATCAATATTTTTCCCACAAATCTCCTAAAAAGTCGTAAAGGAGTTTCGCTATTTCCACTTGTCCACTGTAATAGAAAAAAAGGAGATAAACGTTTCTTGTGATAGCCATTCAGTATTCAAATTAAAGCTGATAATGCATGGACTACATTAAATGTACGGCGGCGGGGGTCAACTCCAGAGTTATGTAGTTCGTGAACGAACAAGTTCAACGAACTAAACAGGCATAGGTATAGAATTTCTAAACATAAGAAATTTTAGAAAATTGTCCAAATTGTTAGAAAAGTCAAATAAATCAAAATGATCTTGGAATTTAAGGAATTTGATATTTCTGGAAAGATACAAATATTTTACCATGTTTGATGAAGTTTTAATATATCCGTTTTTTTGATATAGCACATTTTTTGAAAATAAAATCTTTCAGGTCACTTTTGATTTTTATTACTTTAAGTTTTAAAAATCAAGGTTTACGGGATGTTAGAAATTATTAATTTTGATTTTAAATATGAAATTGTTTCCATTTATTTCAAAAATGGTTTACAATTAAGAGTAATATTGGAGAAAATCAAACTCAATTTTAATTCAAGATAGCGACAATATACAACCGACTATCGGGTCAAAGAAAGTGTTTCTTATAAATTTTCCTGGTAAACAAAGAATTTCGAACCAAAATGAACGAATTAGTTCAGTAGAGTGAATTGAACTAATTTGATCAATCAATCAAATGAACTAAATAGCACAACTCTGATGAAACAGATCCCAATTGATACATCAACATTACCTATCTGGAAAGGAGAAAAATCAAAAAAAGAAAAATACGACCACTTGCAAGCTTTAAAGAAAAGCTTAGAGTCGGACTATACTATAATGCTTTCTATGATGCGATTCCATTTGCCACAAAGTAAATCGCTTTATTTATTTCTTGTATGTTTGTTTCATATAATAGAATGTAAAGTTTTTTTTTTTCGTTATATTTTGTTGAAGTTTTAATACTAGTTTTATTTTATTATTTGTACCAATTAAATTTCTTGTATTTTCGTGTTCAAAATAAATTTTAAGTATTTATTCCAGTTATCTTTTGTTTCAATAAAATGCTTAAATTTTCAAAGTATAAGTGTTAATAGTTTTGTTTAATAATTTTATTTGTACCAAAAAGTTTTGACTTAATAGGAAAACTAAATAAGAAAACTGTGTAAGTCCCGAGCGAGCGACACATTTTTCAAGGCAAATTGTGTATATCCAAAAAAAATATTTAATAGCGCATTATTTCACTTTTGAGTAATATTGATAAATATTAAACATTATCAAAAATTAGTAGTTAAAATTTCATGAAAATATCACCACTAACTTTGAAAATACGAAGTTTTTTTGCTCTCCTGTAAAATTTGGTTCGATGGAGTTACACACTTTGCACGCGTCACCGACGATATGTATGTATGTTATGAACTTAATATTTAAGTGGACTCTAAGTTGTGAACCATTTCTTGGACGGAACTTAAAAAATATAAAATGTAAAATGTATGGTCAGTTATATAGAGTCCATTAAATAATGGTTAATTTTGCGCAAATATAAAAGTCGTCTCTAATTTGTTTATTGGTAAGTTCCTAAGAATTTTAAACATAATTTAATTAAACTCTTTTATTAGTGAGAGATAAAAACAGATTGCCATGTGATTTCTTAAGCAAATATTATAAATTTATCGAAGAACGAAAATTTTAAGTCTTTGTAGTGGTTTCGTAAAAAAAATTAGCTTTTATATACAAAATTTTTGAAACATTTTTAAGTAAATATTTTGGTACGCCAACCTTAACTTTTTATTATTGTTTAAATTTCCTTACTATTTAAAATAAATTTCCAATAAAAATATTCAGGTCTAAGAGATATCGAATTTTCAAAAAAAATATTTTTGTTTAAAATTATTTAAATAATTTTTTTTTTTTTCAAAAACTGTGCAACAGATTTAAAAAAAAATTCATTTAGTTGGTGCTAGGAATTGGGTGAAAAATTTCCGAAAAATGGTAATTAATGGTACCTCCCTTGGAACCGTTTTGGCAGCGTGACAGTGGAACGCACGTTGCTCCAAAAATTTTTTTTCTTAGATTAAAAAAAATCATTTTTTTTTTCAAAACTTAATATTTCGAAAACCTAATCGATTTTTTTTAATCTTGACAGATAAAATAAAATGCACGACTGGGTCTCACGAACTTGCTCCTATGTAATAGACTAGGAATTTTAAAAACGAATGTTATTAGAGAAAACTGTTCATAAGGATAAAATGAATTTTTAAAATTCTTTTAGTAGTAAGAGATAAAAACAGAATGCTATGCAAATATGAATTTATGCAGGAACAAAAATTATAAGTCGTTGTAGTGGTTCCTTAAAAAAATAAGCTTTTATGTACAAAATTTTCAAAACATTTTTAAGAAAAAATTTGGTACGCCAATCTTAAGTTTTTATTATTGTACGAATAAAAATATAATTTCCAAAAAAAATACTAAGCCGTTCTTGAGATATCGAATTTTTCAAAAAAAAAAACTTTTTTTTCTAAAAATTTAAAAAAATATTTTTTCTTAAGTTTTTAAATGCAATGTTTTTTAAGCTTCTTAGGAGCTTTTTTATAAAAAATTTCATTAAAATCCGTTATGTCGATAATGAGAAATTCAAAATTCGAAAAAATCGTTCTATGGTAGGTACAGTCAGTAATATCTAGATTTAAATTTTTTTTAATTAAATTATAGATCGTAAAGATTAATCAAAAGAAAAAAAAATTTAGAAAAATTCTCGGAACCGTTTTCGAAAAAAATGCGATTTTCGAACCCCATTTTTTTAAATTTGTATGGAAGGTACCGTTAGTTTTAGATAAAACAAAATTTTTTTTTCTCAAATCTTGTAGATTATGTTAAGAAACTTTTATTTGCCAAGTTTGAAAAAAAATCGAGCTTGGGGTTTTCGAAATATTGAGTTTCAAAAAAAAAATTTTGAATTTTTTTTTAAAAATCCAAAAAATTAAAAATTGAAAATTTGAATATGCAATAATATTCAAACTTTGGCATAAAGAAAATTATTTGAATCGGCTGTACCGTTTTCGAGAAAATCAAAAACAAAAAAAAATGGACCCAGGGGGGCTACCAAAAACAACAATTTTTTGTAAAATTTTTTTTAACCATTAGCTAGTTTTAACCAAATGAAATTTTTCAAATTTTTGTTAAAAAATTCTGTGAGACAGTTTTTGAGAAAAAATAATATTTATAAAATTTCGAAAAAAAATCATATGGCATGTACCGTTATTTTTAGTCTTAAAAAAACAGAAAAAAACGTCCGGGGGGAAAAAATTAAAACCCATATCTACCAAGTTCGAAGAAAATCGGCCGAGCCGTTTAGGCTGTAGTCGAACCGACAGACAGACAGAATTGCGAGACCCACTTTTTTGGTCTTTGCTATCATCGTAATGTCAGCTTTGATTAAAATCTCGAGTTCCATTTTTTTTACGAATGCATAACTTGCCTAGTACCTATAAGTCGCAAGTAAAAAATGTAGCTTACCTCAAAATAACGGTACCCATCGTACAAATGTTTAAAAACGGTATTTCGAAAATCGTATATTTCTGGAAAACGGCACATAAAATTTTAATAATAATTTTGAAAAACATTTATTTATCAAGTTTTAAAAAAATCGAGCGTGGAGTTTTCGAAATATAGAGTTTTCAAAAAACAAATTTTGAAATTTTTTTTAAAAGTCAAAAAAAAAAATGTTTTAAAAATTTGAATACACAATAATATTGAAACTGCTGGGGTGCCTGGTGCCTTAACATAAAAAAAATGATCAAAATCGGTTGTACCATTTTTGAGAAAATCAAAAACAAAAAAAAGTTTCGAAGGGGGGTGCCAAAAATAATAATAAATAAACCTAGGTTTAACTAAATGAAGTTTTTTGATTTGTTTTTTTTTTTAAATCTGTGGGACAGTTTTTGAGAAAAAAAAATATTTATAAAATTTCGAAAAAAAAAATCGTATGGCAGGTACCATTATTTTTGGTCTAAAAAAAAAAAAAACATCCGGGGGATAAAAATTAAAACCCATATCTACCAAGTTTGAAGAAAATCTTCTTCGCTTTACGTTTCAATGCTCACGAAGGTGCCAGTGATATCACGCTTCGCTCTTCCAATTATGTCAATGTTGTTGGCTTATCCGAGAAATTGGACGGACTTTCAAAAGATTGTGCCTCTAGTGTTCATGCGTGAGTTTTACACTATTATTTGAAGAACGCCTTGTTTAAAAACTTTTTTGACATCATATGCATCGCTGCGATGTTTTCCGACCTCGATGGAGCAACGTGCGTTCTATACCGTCATCTTGCACAAACGGACAAGTTTGTCAGGGATGTCAAAACTAGACATCTTCGTCCCTATAGATGCTATCATATGCGATTTTAAAATTCATTAAAAGGTGGTAGATGTCGATTTGGTCCTGTGTTTTTTCCAAGATCTCCCTTAATGTGAATATTTGGTCGATGGTGGAATTCCATGGTCTAAAGCCGTACTTATGGGGACCTATGAAGTTGTTCAAGAAATGCTTCCGACGTTTACATAATACGGCAGAA
This sequence comes from Philhelius festivus, assembly GCA_963931855.1. Lineage (NCBI taxonomy): Eukaryota > Metazoa > Arthropoda > Insecta > Diptera > Syrphidae > Philhelius > Philhelius festivus. Next base: position 39,321,951 of record OZ007554.1, on the reverse strand, counting down.
AGAATATAGTATGCGATATTCAGGAGACTAAGGCCTCTATAGCGGCATAAAGATCGGACAGATAAAGCTTAGGTTCCATTCATCGGGCATGCTTTCTTCCGACCATATTTTGCAAATGAGCTGGTGCATACTCCCAACCAAGTCATCGCCAGTCACTTTGAACAGTTTTGTAGCGAGGCCGTCAGCTTTAGCGGGTTTGTTAGACTTAAAATTTGTTATCGCTTTCTTTACTTCGTCCAGGTCGGGTGGTCAGTATTGTTGGTCCGCGTCGTCTTAATCGAATAGTACCTATTATATCTAGCAATGGAGTTCTCTTCTTCATCGCCTTTATAAAGTGTGAAGAAATGAAAATGGTCTTTCTATATGGATGGAAAACCAACTGGACTGCGGTGCTACCACGACATTTGCTTGATTGTCCACGCAGGCTTCTACACGGGAACTGTATCCTTGTGATGTTTTTTTTACTTGCGATATAGGTACTATAGGGCAAGTTCTGCATTTGGAAAAAAAATCGAACTCGAGATTTTGATCAAAGTTGACATTACGATGATATCGAAGACGAAAAAAGTGGGTCCGACAATTCCGTCTGTCTGTCTGTATGTCTGTATGTCTGTATGTCTGTATGTCTGTATGTCTGTACCTCTCACTACAGCCTAAACCACTGGACCTATTTCTTTCAATCTCGGTAGTTAAGAGTCTTCGGTGATTCCCTAGAGGAGAAATTGAAATTTTTTTTTTAGCTCCAAAACAAAGGGTACCCCCCATACACCCGTAATGCAAAATCTTATTTATCTCGAAAACGGCTCTAACGATTTTGATAAAAAAAATTCAGTGTGATATTATGGACATGGACTACATTTTGGTCAAAAAAAAATTTGGGGGGAAATGTTATTAGGGGTACCTGTCATAGAACGGTTTTTTTGATTTTCGAATTTCTCACCAACGGCTGTAACGATTTTAACCAAAATTTTTATGCAGGAGCTGCTTTGCATTTGAAAAAATATAAACTAAAATTTTTTTCGAAAAAATAGTTTTTGGATTTTTAAAAAAATAATACAATTTTTTTTTTTGAAAATTCAACATCTTGAAAACCGATACACGATTAAATTTTTAAATTACGTTTTAAGATGTATTTTATTAAATACTAACAATTTGCATATCAATTTTTTTTATAGAAATTTTAAGGAAAATTTAGTACACAAAAAACATGTTTCAGTGTGTCTGTATGTCTGTACCTCTCACTACAGCCTAAACCCCTGGACCTATTTCTTTCAATCTCGGTAGTTAAGGGTCTTCTGTGATTCCCTAGAGGAAAAATTAAATTTTTTTTTTTAGCTCCAAAACTAAGGGTACCCCCCATACGCCCGTAATGCAAAATCTTATTTATCTCGAAAACGGCTCTAACGATTTTGATAAAAAAAAGTGTGATATTATGGAGATGGACTTTATTTTGGTCCAAAAAAAATTTGGGGCAAAATGTTATTAGGGGTACCTGCCATAGACCCGTTTTTTTTGATTTTCGACTTTCTCATTAACGGCTCTAAGGATTTTAACCCAAAATTTTTAGCAGGAGTCCCCTTAAGTTTAAAATAATATTGTATATAAAAATATTCTAAAAAATATTTATTGGTTTTAAAAAAAAAAAATTTAAATCAATATCTTCAAAACCTATGAACGATTATTTTTTGAAATTATTTCCTTATATTATTAAATACTTAAAATTCGCATCCCACATTTTTTTCTTGAAAAATTTTAGAGAAATTTCTTATATGAAAAATTTATTTAATAATAAAATGATTTTTTAAGGTTTATTTGCATAAATTCATACTTTTCCGGAAACCAGACGGTAATTTTATGTATTTGAACATGATTATCTCATGAAATCCATGTTTTATATTTATAAAATGTATCTTAAATTCCAAAGTACTTTTACATAAGAGCAAGTTCCTGCGATCCAGTCGTGCATTTTATTTTTTTTTATTTTGGTAAAACTTCCGAACCTCATTTTTGCTATGGTATCCTTCTATGTCCTCGATCAAGCGCTTATTTTTCTTTTTGAGAAATTGGTGTTCTTCTCTCCTCCACTACCTCGTCAGCAGCTCTACAAGCGATATATGGTACCTATATATTGCAGGGAAAAAATGGATACAAAACTTTAAGCTAACTTTAAGGTATCGACAGAATGAATAGGTTTAAATAACCTTTAATGTCTATAAATGTAACTACCACAATATGAACTAAAGGATTAATTGTATCTATAATAATCACACCACCAATTAAAATAGATGTAGCAAAACTTAATTGTATCTTTTGATAGGTTGGTGTTGCTTTTGTTGGCGGTTATCCATACAAATACATACGCATTACTTTAATTAAACCTCACAAAATATACATTCGTGTGTCATCCTTTTGATTCCTCAACCGTCATCACGATATATTGTTCTTGAACATATATTTATTTTCCTCTTGCATTACCAATCCGTTAGTTTATAAAACTCACACCTGATTGGTTCGTATTTTAAATACAGCACATCAGTGTCCTTGCTCCCCTTCCCATCCAATCGGGATTGTTAATAGGTATCTTTATAAAGTGAAAAATAAAATAAATAAATTTCCATTGGTGTTTTGTTAAAGCTCATAAGCTCATTTTTTTTTTGATTATTTCGCATCGCATGTTTTATTAAAAAATAATGCAATCAACAATATTAAATTGAATTTTAATAAAAAATTAAATTCCTGCATAAATGTATCAAATTGCCTGCAACCGTGGTGCCGCTGCCATAGCAATAGCTTTTTCCTGAGCTGGCCATTCTTCAAAAAAAAAAAAAAAAAAATTTATATGTATGTGTATACTCGTATAGATATTATTTTAATGAAACATTGCTGATGTATTTTTCGGTTGGATGGATAGATGAGTGCTATAATGGGCTTTGCTCATGGTGAATGGCCTGTTTTTTTTTTTTTTTTTTTTTTTTTTTTTTTTATTTTGAAGGCCTTTCGATTAACAAAATGAGAAGGAAATGTTGAAATTAGCAGTTCTGGTGGCTACAGAGCCATGAATCAATTTGCCAAATGCGTTGCAGTTTCTAGAAAGATACACAACGCGCAAGAGGCTACATTGTATAAAAGGCAGAGAGGCAGTATAGATTTATAAGAGTATGCTTTTATACAGCTCATATATTTCAATAGATGAAATGATTCAAGTATTTCTTTTTTTCTGCCAGCTTTAGGTATGAAAATTAAGATGGAATGAGAAAAAAAAAAACAATCTGAAATTTCTATTGAAACTCACGAATGTAGAAGTCTAATAATTATCTACTTTCAGTTGAATGAAAACAGCCTTGAATAGGGCAGAGGTTTATCATTGCGTCGGTCGTCGTCATCGGGAGAAAACATTCTATGTAAACCTAAGGGAAATAAAGCCTTTCACAGAAAGTCGGCCAGCTTTTATGTTACGTCTTCATGATTTCAGATCCTTGGAAATCGAAACGTATAGCCAGAGATAGAACTAATGAATGTTTGGAAAAGTATAATTTCATAGACAGTCTTAAAGCTGATGAATTATTTAAGGTTCAACAAAAATTACGCCGTTCTTACCTAAGGATTGGAGACAAAGGTTATTTAGGTTAAAATGAAATTTGAAAGCGCTGCAAAATTCCTCTTCATTTTAACTGTGATAATAGGATTAGAACAGAATCGTCTATCTTATTATTTACATATTTCATGGAACAGAGAAAACAATTTTCATATAAAGGTAGACGTCGTCGTGGTCCTTCAGAGTCGACTCTTCAAAGTTTGAAGGCCAAGTTTGCGACGGCCGATCCAAAGATGATTACCAATATTTCTTATGCCCCAAATTGAACCATAAATGGACCTAGACGACCGATATGTCGTTCCAGCCAGACGGCACTACGTGCCACACCGCCACATTCTGCATGAACGTTTGGGAGTGGGGTTATCTCAGTACTGAGGTGAATTCGCCATGCGATTTGACACCTTTAGACTTTTTATTTTGGGGTTTCCCAAAGTCACAGTTCTATGCGAATAAACAACAATCGATCGACGCCCTTAAGGTGAACATAACAGGCCATCGCTCATTTAAAATTTGACCACTTAGCTTCGAGCTTCAAATCAAGGGATCATAGATGCCAGTCGATATCGCCAATTTTTGGCATTGTTCAGTCGGAAAAAAATCCTTGTAAGATAGCACGAACTGGGTGTGATATGGCACCGTCTTGTTGAAACCACATTTTTTGTAGGCCTCGATGATTTTCGGTGTCCCAATAGGGGCTATTCTGCCAGCCAAGTTGAAATGTAATAATTATTTTTTACCAAAAATGGCTTGTGTTTATAGCGCCCTGTAAATCTCGAGCAGTCCAATCTTACCGACGTTGATGGTCATTTCCATGCTCCAGAATAAATTTGTTTCCACTACTCTCTAAGACCATAAAATGCTAACTGACAAAGTTTCACTCACACAAAAAATGAAAATAAAACATAATTGACCTGGAACATAAAACGCACCCTGTCTGAATAATTGAATATCCGATATAGGGTTCAATTTAAAATCTCTCATTTATCTAATAAATATAAACTACAATTGAGATAATATAATATCTTCCTACATAGGCCTCTTAAACCATTCTTTAGTTTTATGTGAAAACGCACATCTTTTTAAACCTTATACCCACTCAAACGTATTTTGATTGAAATTTATTCAAAGTGAACATTTAGAAGTTCGTTTAAAATTAACCGTCCATCAAAAATCATTTCCATGCGATTAGACAATGTAATTAAAATTGGTTTTCAAATTAATGAAATACCTCTAATGAATTAGGTATTATGCGTGAATTACGGATATAATGTAGCAACAAACATTCTCACTCCAATTTGTCAATCAAACAATGCATAACTTACCTACCTTCTTGTTTCTAACTAAGAATTTTTAGGAGAATGCCTTTTACGAGTATCTAAAAAGAAGATTGCTAAAAAATTAATGATGAAAAAGTACCAGCGATAATTTTTAAATTCAAATGAATGGTGATAGTTGAATTTGAAGTCGAAGTCTAAAAGTGAAGCGAATGAATGCAATCTTTTAATTGACATATTGAACTCTTAAAAGATTGCATTCATTTTCAACTATGGCTGATGGCATCGGAAACATTCGGCTTTCATTAGCCTAAAGTAAAGAAGGGACTGTTCTTCCATACTTCCATCAAGTCAAAGATCAAATGGCACGGCAGTGCCCAGCAAAGTTCTGGCACTACACCCTTTTTACAGGAACAAACTCAGGTGATTTTTGACCCCTCCCTATCTTCAGTACCAATGAAGTCAGAAACCTAAAATTCCGAATATTTGCTAAGCCAGTCAGGCATATGAAGTTCCTGAGATATAAGGCCTCAAAAATCACAAAAACTGTTACTGACTGACTGACAGATCATCAAAATTATGGAGCACTTCCCGATATCGTAGAATCTTGTAATTTTGCACAACGGTAGGTCTTGTCATCCAAGCAGAGAAAAAAATCGAACACTTGAGGTTTTCCATTGGTTGGATGGAGCAGTTCCTCAGAACTGATGTAAACTCAATGGAGCACTTCCGACTGCAGTAGAATAATGAAATTTGGTAGAACGGTAGGGCTCAAATTGCATATAAAGAACCAAAAATAAAAATTGAGGTTTTGCCATTCAGGGGGCGTGGTATCCGGCCACTTTCTGAGAAAATGTTTAATTTATATGGAGGACTTCCGATTGCCATAGAATGATGAAATTTGGTAGAGCGGTAAAGCTTAATGTACATTCACAGCGAAAAATAGAAAATCTAAGACTTTTCATTCGAAATGTCTTTTTATTGTCATTTTGAAACTATACATGCATTTTGAAAATTCATGACTTTTCTTAGAACTAGAGTGCTGGATTGGGTACTCTATGTTATGTTAACATGAATGAAAAAAGAAAACATTTGCATACCTGAAAAAATTATCAGTTTACATAAAAAAAAGGTTCTCGACTTAGAATGTTCTACTTGGTTGGAATAAGTAATTTTCCAACAGATGGCGCTGTAGTAGTATAAAGCTCTGTGTCGGTGTTATGTGGTATGCTCAACTGTATGTTAGTGTTAGGTATCTTGCCAGGACAAGAAGAAACAATTGAATCGCAAATCAAAACAACCAATAACAAAAAGAAAATATAATAAAAGAAATAGGAAACTATAAGCTAAGTTGATCTTAGTAGGTAGAGTCCACCAAAATTTGATGGGCTTACTTAAAAAAAAAAAAAAATTGGTGGTGCAACAGCTCGGAGTGAACCAGGATCTAGTGACTTACGACTCTCAACCATTCCTGTGTGCGTGTTACCAGGAACGGAGGGGACCTACAATTTTCTGCCGATTCTGAACGGCTAATTAGCAGCACTTTCCATGACAAGAGATACTCTTGGAGAATTTGTCAGTTCCTCGCAAGAGGCAGTACACCCCTGAAAAAAACTTTGCAGCGGCTGAGAATCGAACTCGAGACCTTCCGCATGACAGTCCGACGCACTAACCATTATGACAAGGGATGGGCTTACTTGGCAAGTTTTTTTTATGCCCAATTCGAAAGGTTTTAAAAACTTGACCAGTGATCCTATCAAATTTTAGTCAGTAATCATTAAATAATGAAATTTCTCTATTACATTGTAGCTGTTTCAATATTATTCTACTTTAAATATTCGGTATTAAACCTTCATGAAGTAAGAACTTGGCGTACTTTTAGATCTCAGTAATTTTCACGGCTGACTTGTTACACAAAGGTTTTTGTATAGAATAACTTGGCTCTTTTTTTTAACATTTATGTTTTTGGTCTGATTACTCTTCCTCGAGGTTTTTTCAAGCTGTTGGAAATTTGTTTCAACTTCTCTAAAAATTAGGTAGGTAGCTTATCGTTTGAAATGTTCGCCAAAGAGTGAATTTTCCCAGCTAAAACCAATCTTTTGATCAGCCATTCCATTCATTCAACAATCCAAACGTTTTCAAGATTATTAGTCCCAGCATCATAGCTTTTAATGGGTGATTTTTTTGATATTTTCTTTTTGGCAACACTGGTTTTGACAGCTCGCGCACGTTTCGTGTTTTGTGCCACTGTCAAACATCTTCAGTTTGGTCTAATTTAACCATGAATCGTCTTACAAACGAACAACGCTTGCAAATTATTGAATTTTATTATCAAAATGCGTGCTCTGTTCAGAAAGTTCATCGCGCGGGTTTTAAATGTAAACGATGGCAATATTATTTCACAAAATAAAGATGACATCGTACAAAGTAAAACCAAAACATCAAGGTTTTATGAAAAGCATTATCATGAGAACGGAAATGATATAATCAAATATCACTTCATTTCGTTCACCATAATTCGCTGATCATCAGTTTTGTAATGAAAAGAATAATGTATGTAAATAAAGAATAAAATAGGCAGTCATTGACGGACAGCAAAACAATCCGGTTGTTTCACTTTACTTTAGATACAATAAAACATAACTCGCGCTTTTTCCATTTTATGTTTTAAGCCAAGATTGAAGCATTTATTCGTGAGATACCGGCCGAAATGTTAGAAAGAGTATTCCAAAATTGGACTAAGCGGATGGACCATTTGAAGCGCAGCCGCGGCCAACATTTGCATGAAATAATCTTCAAACATTATATTATACCGCACGCTTTGACACAAGTAAGAGTTCGCTGATACATCAATATGAGATGGCATGTCTTCATAATTAATAGGATCAGCGATTTAGTAACCACTTGTTCTGTAAAAACTGGATTTTTAAATTTCAAATTTAAATTAAGAATCAATGTATACAATATAATCTCAAGAACTTTCTGATCCTCTCCCTTAACTTAGATAGTATTCATACCCACTTGTCACAAACACAAAATCAACTATCAACATATCTTAGTGTCACATTCCTGAAACTGTTCATGAGCATAAAGTCAAGTCAGTGGGGCATAACTACAAAGAACAATTTACAATCCATTTAGCTGTTTCACCAGGCCCTACCCATACTCTCGTATGTAGTTGCGTCAATGCCAGATAGAAACCAAGATACATACATGTTCATACATTTCCTAGAGGAAAGAAGTCCCATCGGTCGGTTATAACTTATAATATGAATTCCAAAGGAGTATAGCACACTTTCTCAAAGCAAGGCCCAGACAAATACTAGACCATACATATTGCATGAACATCATATGTATAAATATTTTTCAAAAAAAAAACTGTCTTCCTTAAAATTAAAGCCAAGGGTTTTGTATTGTATTTGTCCTTTTTCTTGCTTATGTTCAAGTTAAAAATAGGAGCATCAATATACTTACACCTCTAAGCCATTCCAGTGCATTTGTATTTTCGGCAGGAATCAAGCAGCCCAACAATTTTCAGTCGAGTCCGAACGGCTTACTTGAGAAGCACTTTTCATGACAAGAGATTCTCTTGAAGGATTTGTCAATTCATCGCAAGGGGATTACACTTTTAAAAAATGTGTTCTTATGTTTAGGTGGCATCGGCTGGGAATTAAACCGAGACCTACTTCACAAGTTTCAAAGTTATTTTCTAAGGTCTCGAGTTAATGGAGTTGATGTTTTAGACCTTATCAATGCTTATGTTCATGCGACATAGTACACATACCTTATTGTAAGTTCTTTTGCAAAATAAAATGTCCCTTATTCATTTTTATCATCTTCTAGTTTTCGGTGCTTTTTGCATTTTCATCCTAGCATACGTTTATTGAAACTCGATTACCTACCTATAGCTACGACTCCTATGTACCTTCATAGATGCCCAGTCCATATGATTATGAATAACATCAGTGCATGCGGCACTCGACACAAAGTGGTTCTCGAAATTGGAAATGGGATTTTGTGGACTTTAAACTAGAAATTGGATAGGTAGAATGAAATGCACATATTATTATGACGTAGATAAGCTGGCTGCAAATTTAAATCGAAAAATAATATTCATTCGCAAAGAATTTTTAAATAAGAGGGAAGTCAAAGTCAAGTGCAGTGGAATGCAGATAATATGAAAATATTGTATTTATTTTATCAGTAAGTTTGCATTTGTTGTTCTGTTTGTTTGGTTTTAAGTGATAAAATATATTTAGTTGCGAGCGATTGCGATCTTTTGTAAATGTAATCTTTAAAAACTATTCATTGAACTCATTTAAAAGACTGCATTCATTGAGTTTACTTTAGATAATCGACTTCGTCTTATGTAATCATTTTCAATTAAAATTGAAAAGATTACAATAATGTTTCCCTCATTCGTTTGAATGCAACCAATTGAATGAAATCTTTTGGCATTCATCCATGCTCCAGCTTTTAGTATTCGAGGCCATACGATCAACGTGTATGCCAACAGAACGAAAATTCAAGCCAAGATTTGTTTATTTAAAAAAGAATTCTCATGGTTTCTATGCCTTTGGAGAGCCAAGCTCTTCAAAATAAGAAGATAGATGGGGTCTTTAATCCGCGAGGGAATTTCGACCAATCAGTCTTACGTCTTTCGTGCTTCAAACTATGGAGCGCATTCTAGACAACCATATGAGAGATATCCTAAATGAAGGTTCTATTGAAAACTCTTTATATGTATCTTTTAAAGGTAAGCCTACGGAGCCAAGAACCGCTAGGGTAGAGTTCTGTCTACTCTTCTGTGGCTTTTAGTCATTAACAAAATTTTGTTTAAGAAAGACATGCGGTGTAAAGACCGTTGATACTTGGAAAATTTGTTACCCTTTTTGTTACTACGAGTAAAACTAAAATATTGCCATTCACTCCAGCTATCCAGGTGAAGCTGAGCTGAGTGAGAATCCACCGTAGATGGATGGAGCAGCTTAACTAACGGCATTATATACATATCTATAAAGATGTGGAACACTTATTATTAGCTCCAAACAAATGATCTAATATATAAAGACCCAGACAAGACAGCCAGGGTAGCTGGATACTGGTCAATAGCGGAACATGCAACGAAGCTAGACATTCTTCACAATACTCACTGGTTAAGTTTTGGGGCCAGAATGAGAGCCCAACAATTCGAAAAGCTATTCCTGGGCTTTAACGAACTATCTGAACTAAAGATCAAAGAGTTGATAATGAAGTGACTCTGAGACGAATCTCGAAATATTCTTAACTGTTCCTGCTTGATCGTAAGACCGTAAGCTATCCAATTTCAGGTAGGAGGGACCTCATGAATCTCTAATCATATTTCATTAAATTCACAGGTCAAGCAAGTTACTCGTAATATTATCAAAGCGGCGCGGCGCACTCCAGCGGTAATTGGATCACGGTGCAGAACATGCTCGTTTCCAACCATTTCAACCTACATTGCTACCAATTTTGTTAGACCTACATGCATAATATGTCGTCGTCGTTCTATGAAAACTCCCTAAGTCCATTTTTTGTGTTTTGAGATATTTGCATTTAAAATTGGAAATTAATATAAAAAAATCCAAAAATTATCAGAATAGCACGGTCTTAGGCTTCATTTGTAAAATGGGTTTGACGTAGCCATTGTCCAATGAAATTTTTTGCAAATAGTTTATTGGGAATTAATTAAATAAGAATTAAATCAAATTTTTTTTTTTTAAATGGACTTAGGGAGTTTTCATAGAACGACGACGATGTATAAATTCGTAAACAATATTGACATTACGATGATAGAGAAGACGAAAAATGAGTCTGTCTGTCTGTTCGAATACAGATTTTACGGATCGGCTGATTTGTATTTTAAACTTGGAAAATATGTTTTTCTTATTATTCCTTACACATTTTTTTTTTGAGAAAAATATTATCTATTTTGTTTTTTTTTCAAAAAATTTCAAAATAATTGTTTTAAGTAAAATCTTAAAAATGATACCTCCCCAGAAATATATAGGTATTTCTGTTTTCGATTTTTGATTTTCGATTTTCTCAAAAGTGATAGGTACAACTGATTTTGGTCAATTTTTATGCAAATTAAAAAAACTCAAAAAGTATTGTGTATTTAAATTTTCCAATTTTGTATTTGAATTTTTTTTTCAAACTCAATATTTACAAGCAAATTGTGAGTAATGGCTTCATATGAATAATGTATAAGAATAACATACTTGACAGGCGTAAACAAGAAGGAGACGATACAATACTCGTATCATAGTAAAAAAAAGTAGGAAACAAACACTCCATTTCAAGGTAAAATAAAATGCACGACTGGATCGCACGAACTTGCTCTTATGTAAAAGTACTTTGGAATTTAAGGTACATTTTATAAATATAAAACATGGATTTAATGAGATAATAATGTTCAAGTGCATAAAATTGTCGTCTGGTTTCCGGAAAAGTATGAATTTATGCAAATAAACCTTAAAAAATCATTTTATTATTAAATAAATTTTTATATAAGAAATTTCTCTAAAATTTTTCAAGAAAAAAATGTGGGATGCGAATTTTAAGTATTTAATAATATTGGTTTAAGGAAATAATTTCAAAAAAATAATCGTTCATAGGTTTTGAAGATATTGATTTAAATTTTTTTTTAACCCAATAAATATTTTTTAGAATATTTTAATATACAATATTATTTTAAACTTAAGGGGACTCCTGCTAAAATTTGGGTTAAAATCCTTAGAGCCGTTAATGAGAAAGTCGAAAATCAAAAAAACGGGCCTATGGCAGTTACCCCTAATAACATTTTGCCCCAAAATTTTTGTTGACCAAAATGTAGTCCATGTCCATAATATCACACCTAATTTTTTTTATCTAAATCGTTAGAGCCGTGTTCGAGATAAATAAGATTTTGCATTACGGGTGTATGGAGGGTACTCTTAGTTTTGGAGCTAAAAAAAAAAATTTGAATTTCTCCTCTAGGGAATCACCGAAGATCCTTAACTACCGAGATTGAAAGAAATAGGTCCAGGGGTTTAGGCTGTAGTGAGAGATACAGACATACAGACACACTGAAACATGTTTTTTGTGTATACTAAATTTTCCTTAAAATTTTTATAAAAAATATTGATATGCAAATTGTTAGTATTTAATAAAATACATTTTTAAACGTAATTTAAAAATTTAATCGTGTATCGGTTTTCAAGATATTGAATTTTCAAAAAAAAAAATTGTATTATTTTTTTAAAAATCCAAAAACTATTTTTTCGAAAAAATTTTTAGCTTATAATTTTTCAAATGCAAAGCAGCTCCTGCATAAAAATTTTGGTTAAAATCGTTAGAGCCGTTTGTGAGAAATTCGAAAATCAAAAAAACCGTTCTATGACAGGTACCCCTAATAACATTTCCCCCCAAAATTTTTTTTTCAGCAAAATATAGTCCATGTCCATAATATCACACCTAATTTTTTTTATCAAAATCGTTAGAGCCGTTTTCGAGATAAATAAGATTTTGTATTACGGGTGTACGGGGGGTACCCTTAGTTTTGGAGCTAAAAAAAAAATTTCAATTTTTCCTCTAGGGAATCACCGAAGACCCTTAACTACCGAGTTTGAAGAAAATACCTCCGGTAGTTTAGGCTGTAGTTCGAGGTACAGACATACAGACATACAGACATACAGACATACAGACAGACAGACGGAATTGTCGGACCCACATTTTTCGTCTTCGCTATCATCGTAATGTCAACTTTGATCAAAATCTCGAGTTCGATTTTTTTTCCAAATGCAGAACTTGCCCTATAGTACCTATATCGCAAGTAAAAAGCAAACTTAAAAAAAAATCATAACATAATGGTTCTCGCCTTTCCTTTACAATTCCATATTCAACCCTCAAAGATGTATCGTGTACGACGTGTACGTAAACCCAAAGTCGTTGAATACACACACACGAGATACACAAATAACCAACTTCTTGAGTTCTCGATTTTGTGTGTTTTCTTTTCTGTCCTTTTGTTCAATATTATAATTATTCGCTTCTCAGTCTGGAATAGGCACTCGAATGTCGAGTGCTCATTTCCCTTAGAGTTTAGTAGATGTGAGAAATTTTACGAATGATTTGAGTATTCGTATGATTTGTGTGAAGAATCGAGTTATCTCGAGATGTTGGCTGAATCGATCATAATCGATTATATCATTCGAATGCGCCCACCACTAATTTTAATATAGTTAATGGTAAGAATATTATGAGAGAGGACCTAGGTGACTGCGTTCTGGGACTCTGGAGGTAGCTAAGAACTATGAACTCTTTGTAGGAGGTACATCTGAACCGAACCTTGCAGTAACTATTTCGTATTTAAAATCCATCCCAAGAAAAATAGGTTTAATCTGAAGGCTGAATTGTTTTAAATGAATTAGTCTATGTGGGATTTTGTTAAAAGCCTTACTAAAACAGCAACACTGCTCCTGTCAACAGGCATCTGGCAGTTGACTCCTGTCAAAATTTAAACTTGCTGCTTCAGTTAGTTTGTGTTTGACAGCTATTTTTATCAGACTACTCACTAATTTGAGGAGAAAATGGAAAAAGGTGAATTTCGTGTGCTTATTAAGCATTATTTCTTGCGAAAAAAAACCATTACCGAGACCAAGTCTAAGCTTGATAAATACTATGGGGACTCTGCACCATCGATTTCAATGGTAAAAAAGTGGTTTACTGAATTTCGTTGTGGCCGTACAAGCACTGAAGGTGCCGAACGTCCTGGACGCCCAGTTGAGGTCTCTACACCTGAAACAATCGAAAAAATTCACGATATGGTGTTGGCCGACCGAAGATTGAAAGTGCGAGAGATTGTGGAAGCCGTAGGGATCTCGCATGGCTCAGTGGTTTCAATTTTGAATGATCACTGGGGCATGAGAAAGCTTTCCGCAAGATGGGTGCCGCGTTTGCTCACAGTCGACCACAAACGCAATCGTGTAACAACTTCACAGGAAGGTTTGGCGTTGTTTAATCGCAATATGGAGGAGTTTTTGCGCCGTTTTGCAACCGTGAACGAAACATGGATCCATCACAACACACCAGAGACCAAACAACAGTCAGAACAGTGGGTTTCTAAGGGTGAATCGGCGCCAAAGAAGGCCAAGGTGGGTTTGTCAGCCAATAAAGTTATGGCGACTGTTTTTTGGGATGCACGCGGGATAATCCACATTGACTACCTTCAAAAGGGAAGAACAATCAATGGGGAATATTATGCCAACTTATTGGACCGATTCAATGACGATTTGAAAGAAAACCGACCTCATTTTGCCAAGAAAAAAGTTCTTTTCCACCAAGACAATGCAAGGGTGCACACATGTGCAGTTGCCATGGCAAAAATCCATGAATTGGGCTATGAATTGCTCCCTCATCCACCCTATTCTCCAGATTTGGCTCCGAGCGACTACTTCTTGTTCCCAAACCTGAAGAAATGGCTTGGTGGAAAAAGATTTGACTCCAATGATGAAGTCATCTCGCAAACAAATGCCTATTTTGAGGACCTCGACAAATCATTTTTTTTGGAAGTGATAAACAAATTGGAGAAGCGTTGGACAAAGTGTATAGAGCTCAAGGGAGACTACGTTGAAAAATAAAATTATTTTTTTATCAAAAAATCTGTGTTTTATTCCAAAAGTCGCGGACTTGTTGACCCGCCCTCGTAATTGGTCAGCTGTAGATTTTTTAAGTTTCTTTTTTCAAGGTCACGAACGATTTTTAGCACCTCTCTTGTGTAATTTTCCAAGACAAATAATACTACTTAATAGGTAACTAAATCTACATAAAAGGTCAGTTAGTTTGAGTTATTGGTCTGCAGTATAACCTTAAAAATTTGTTTAAAAATGTATTAAACAAAATTTGTTACTGAGCAATCACTGAAACAAGCTGAACTTATTTGATCATTTACTGACCTTTTTAACGTCATATTTTTTATTTGCGACATATAGGTACTATAGGAAAAGTTATGTATCCGTAAAAAAATGAAATGAAACTAAAAAAAGAGGCTGGGTGCGACCCACACTGAAAACTTCCCATTTGTGGTCTTGAAAACTTTATATTTAGTTTTTTTTTTCAAATAATCAAATTTCCAGCGAAACAAACTTTAGCTGTAAAATTCAAACAAACATTATTTTAAGATGTTTTCTCATTAAAATAATGTTGCCCCCTGAAATTTGTATTATCCGCCAAAAGAATTATGATAAGCGATATTAATAAAGATCTCATTGTCGTGAGCAACAAAAAGTTTTGTTAGATGTCACTTAGTTTAACCAAAATTGTTTCTTAGCACACTATGATTCAACTAGAACTTTCTTCGTTTTTTTCGTTTCCTGAACAATTTTAGAAATGTCGCTTAGTATACATTCTTACGGGAAGGTATCGATGTATAAAACAACATAGCTTAGAAGGCACTATCGGTGTTCATTCCTAAGAAATTCGACTTGAAATACAATTTTAACTAGTTTTCACTAGAATTTTTAATAGTTTTTTTATTTAAAAAAAAACTATTAATTCAATATTTGTCAACATTTTACCAATTGTACAAAATTATACTATGTATAAAACAAACTAAATTAGAAGTCAATATCACTACTAGTTCTCGAGAAATTTGAGTCGAAAAACAATTTTTAACAATTTTCAATAGAATTTAATATAGTTTTTTATGTTTTGTCAAAAAACTGTAAACTGATTTTCTTTTTTAATTTTCACCAGTTATCAAACACATTATTTTTCGTAAAATAAATTATTTTTCGTAAAATAAAATTAATAAAAATTATTTTGAGTTTCAAATTGTTTTCCGTTCTTAGAATATCTGGGTTATGAAATTTTTTTTTCAGTTTTTTTATTTAAGAAAATAACGGTATGTTCGTTTTTTTCCAAATTCATACCAAATCTGTATGATCTTATAATGAGTACATTAAATTTTATTTGAAATCAATAGCATTATTTTTTCGTGAGATATTTGAAACTAACCAAAATTTTTACTTTTTTTTTAAACCGTTATAGTGAAAAAACTACTCACTGAATTTTAATAAACGCCCTTTCAGTCTCTTTGGAAGTTATTATCTATTAAACAAAATTTATTTTAAGTCGATATCTTTACTGGTTCTTGAGATATCGACGACGAAAAATAGTACCAGAACGTACGGACGTATGAACGTACGAACGTACGAACGTACGAACGTACGAACGTACGAACGTACGAACGTACGAACGTACGAACGTACGAACGTACGTACACACACGCACACAGACATCTCTCTAAAAATGATTGATATAGCCTCTAGGGATCTTGAAACGTCGAGAAATGTCAAAAATTCCAATTTGATAAATCGGACCGATTACAATAATTCCCTTAGGGAAGTTAAAAATTTCAAATAGTTTCCGCCATGTAATGGTTGGAAAAATTTTTCCAAAAAATTGTTATTTTTGGTATCCCCCATAGAACGATTTTTTTTGTTTTTGATTTTCTCGATTTAAATAATTTTTTTAATGCTAAAGCTCCTCCAAAGTTTGAATATTATTTTATTAGATATCCGAATTTTCAATTTCTTATTTATTGGATTTAAAAAAAATTTCAAAAGTTTTTTTTGGAAACTCAATATTTAAAAAACCCCATGCTCGGTTTTTTTAAAACGTTGTAAGTAAAAGTTTTTTTAAAATAATCTATAAGATTTAAGAAAAAAAAAATTGGTTTACCTAAAAATAACGGTACGCACCATACAAATGTTAAAAAATGGTTTTCGAAAATCGCGTTTTTCTCGAAAGCTTTTACCAGAATTTTGATACACTTTTTTTCTTTCGTTTAATTCTTACTATCTATAATTTAATAAAGAAAATTTTGAAATTTTTATATTACTGATTGTACCTACCATAGAACCATTTTTCCGAATTTTGAATTTCTTACTATCGGCATATCGGATTTTAATGAATTTTTTTTTATAGAGAAGCTTGTTAAAAGTTTAAAAAAATATTGTAATTCAAAACGTTAAAAAATATACTTTTTGAATTTTTGAAAAAAAAATCTATTTTTATTAGAAAAATCAATATTTCAAAAACAGCTTTATAGTTTTCTTGGAAATTTATTTTTTATTCGTTTAATAATAAAAACTTTTAGTTGGCGTAACAAATTTTTTTTTTGAAATAGGTTTAAAAATTTTGTATATTAAATCTTATTTTTTTAAAAAACCACTACAAGGACTTATAATTTTTGTTTTTGCATAAACTAATATTTGCTTGAATCACATTGCATCCTTTTTTTACCTCCAGCTACTAAAGAAGTTATTTTATTCAATTAAAAAATTAATTTTATGTTTATGAACAATTTTCTCTAGTAACATTCTTTTGAAATTCTTAGTCATTTACATACATAAGAGCAAGTTTGTGCGACCCAGTCGTGCATTTTATTTTTAATGTTCTTGCGTGACCCTTAAAATGTTTGAGTAGTGCGAGCACTTAAGAAAGTTAGCAGGATTTAAAAGGAGAGAGCGATTAAAACACTGAGCCGAGTAAAGCAATTCACATTAGAGCTATGCGAGTAAAGAAAGAATCTCCGTACTTAACAGAACGTCCAAAGTTGGGCTCAAGGTTTAACTGATGGGCATTCTCTGAAGCGTGACTATTATGGTTGAATTGTTTGACGGGAGTAATGCAACTGGCTATTTCACTCGAAGATATTGTTTAAACATAACGGTAATATAATGAATAAAAACAAACAAAACATTACTTACGTGCTCAAGAGACGCAAACGTTTCAATCATAATTCTATTACCTATAATTTTTAAATCTCGCAAATTGCACTCAAGTTTTAGATGAAGCAGATCAGAAGGGTTGCCCAAATTTCTTGCTTCATCGGAGGAAACCTAAACAGTAAACAACGTTTTTGGCGACGTCAAGTGTATGTTCTTATTCCACACAAGCTGATCAGTAATGCACATACCGAGAGCAGTTCGGTTTCTTTAATGTAAGTGACGCTCATGGATAGTGTTGATTCCGCTACAAAGACAGTAACCCAATCTTTCAAATAACTTGAAATTAAATTTTCACAAGCAAACTTTTTAGATCAACCACGATATTATTTTAATGTGCCGAACTGAATTTTCCTTGCGTCGTTCACCAGGGCGTATGTGGAACATTTTCTCTCTAAAATGTATCATGAACAAATTTAGTGTTAGAAACAGCTTTAATTTATTTAATTTGAACAAATCAATATTTTAACTTAATAAACGTTTGCCTGTCACACATACTCGTACAAAATTTGTATGAATAAACAAATCTATCTTTTGGCTTCTAAACAAATTGTATGTATTTAGTGTGAAAATTGGAGACTACCTGATACAAATGAAATCAAATTAAAATTCTGCTCACAAAATTTACAAACAAACAATTTAATGTGAAACCAATATAATGCGAAAATTAGAAAATAATAATTAAATTTAAATAAAATGTTCACGCTGTTCATAATGCCTGCGAGGCAAAACATTTCACAGACCAACTGGCCTTTAAAAATTTGCACAGAGGGTAGACACAAATGCAATGCAAAAATCATGCATCCATGAAGCCATGTGATTGATATGCCATTATTAATATTCTAAGAGGTCCAATTCAACGTTGGCATTGCAAATGGAAATGGAATTAATTACTATGCGGATGTGATAATAGATTTGTGGCAATTGTTGATTGCCGGGTATATGGTCGATATTATTAGGATGCCAGCACACTGAATAGAATATTTCATAAATCATTCCCTGTCGCTGGTGATAATTACAAATTAAAATCAAACTGAGATTAAATTTCAATTGTTGGTTTTTAGTTTTGATTAGCTCAGTCCAATTGCTACTTTTTGATTGGTAACTTTTTAATTATGCGAGGAAACGATATATGTTTGATTCAAAATTAATAAACAAAACCACTCGTATAATATTCCGAAGCAGTGAAATTTAATAAAATTTTACGAGGGCAAAATTTATATGAAAGTTGAAAATTAAGAGCTTTTATGTTCGACATACGTCAATATGAGTGTCTCTGCGAAATACAGTATAAGTCAATGAAGTTTGTCAAATAACAAAAATAATTCTTTTTGTGTAATCAATTTGTAACTGACTTTGATTTGATTGGACAAAAGCTAACAGAACAATTAAGAGTATTTCAGTATTGTGTTTGAGGTTTTTTGTAAATCCTTACGTTTTTAGAAAACTTTATTCTCAATGTGTGGTTTTTTGGTCACCCATTCAAGCTATAAAAGTCAATGGGCAGATGTTGAAATAGAACAAAATAAATATTGTGTAAGGTATTATAAAAAAGTTTGATGGTATAGCACCATCATAAGACTAATGCAAACTATATATTACTTTTGTATGCATGAAAAAACCTAAATGTCCTGTCCAAGGAAAATGCTGATATCTTTAAATTTACATTCATAAAATTTTGCGTGGGAGTACCATCACGTGTTATGGAGGAATATTTTGACTCAAATACTAGTCTTCTGATGAGACTATAAGAAATTTTCATTTCAATCAAAAGATAGAGAATTTGCTAACACCGCCTTTCTTCCCACTAACCGACAATAATAACATCCTTCCAATCTCATCCCATCATATTCTTCTCTGAATGACTTCTCCAAAAATAATATACATTTTTAATAGCAAAATTCTGGAGGAACAAGAAGTAAAACGAATCAACACAACTTTATTGCGTCAGCGCTTCATGGGTAAGATGTCATCGTGATCATTGGGACATGGTTGATTTCTCATATTCACACAGTACAGATCTTTAAAAATTCAAATTGTGCTCATCGTGTGGCTTCTCTCAACTTAGCAGCGGCTACTCATGGCATCTGAATAGAGCGAGGCCTTGAGTACTCATAACCTGATTAGGTTAGGTTAGGTTGTTGGGCTGACAATTGATGTTGCTATTGTCACACTTAGATCAATGTAGATCCATTGTGTTACCCGTGAGTGTTATCACTCTTTCCTGATAAAACCTATGTATTCTATTTATCAGTCAAGCCATTTTGAGGCATTGACGAAGTTCAATATGTGTATTCCTGAAATATTAGAAATATCTTCTAGATTATCAAAGAAGTAGCTACCAAGCCATTTCCTTCTCTGGTGGCATAGTGACGGGCAATGACAGAGAAAGTGTGAGGCGTCTTCATGTACCTCCTCATCACCACATCCTCTGCATAGGTCATCTGTACTTAGTTTCATTTTAAATTTATGGTATTTCAATAAATTATGTCCGGTGATTATGCTCGTAAGAGAGCGAAGGGACTTCTTACTAAGTTGTATAATTTTGTCAGTTCTCTGCTTGTTAAAGCAGGGCCATATTTTCCTAGTAGTATCACAGGTGTCAAGTAGATTCCACCTTTCATTGGATTTCCTTAGGATTATGTCTGAAATTTTCTGTTTAATGTTACAGAGTGGGATGTTTACCATCTCTGCTTGGCTAGCGTCGAGCGCTGATCCCTGTCTTGCCAACTCATCGGCATTTTCATTACCTGGTATGCCGCTGTGTCCCGGTACCCAGCAGAGTCTAATATTGTGCTGCGTGCCAAGAACCTTAAGCTCTTCGCGACAGCAAGAGACAAGCTTCGATTTTATCACAGTGGCAGAAATCGCTTTTATTGCCGCTTGGCTGTCAATGTAAAAGGTGATATCAGCCCGTGGTATCGCCATCATTGATACCTGTCTAGCAGCTGTTGTCACTGCCAGGACCTCCGCTTGGAAGACACTGCTATGATCCGGGAGCCTAAGTGAGTTGTTTAGCTCAAGAGGTTCTGAGAAAAAGCCTGCACCAACACCTGTGTCCATTTTGGAGCCATCAGTATAGATTGCTATTTCTGATTCACTGGTGTAGGGTTGGTTGTTCAGCCATTCTTCTCTGCTTGGAAAGGCAGTTTGGAATGGTTTATAAAAGTCAAGCTCGGGTGTTGTATAATCTGTAATGATACTATCACCCAAGTATTTCTGAAGAATTTGAGCATGTCCTATTGCGCTGTTTTTCCACGTATTAGTCTGGCTTAGCCTTAAGGCACTATATGCTGCGGATTCTTGCACGAAAAGGTCTAGGGGTTTCAGGTTGAGTATCGCCTCCAACCCTGCAGTTGGTGTGGATCTCATGGCACCCGTAATCCCAATGCACGCGAGTCTCTGTACTTTTGCCAGAGTTTTGAGGTTCGTGCTTTTTTCCGTTGCATTCCACCATACCAAATTACCATAGGTTAGTATTGGTCTGATTATCGCCAAATACATCCACCTGATAATTTTTGGACTAGGTCCCCAGGATTTCCCAAAGATTCTGTTACAGGAGTAGAATGCAATCATTCCTTTTTTTCGCTCTTTCCTTAGTGTTAAGACTCCAGTTTAATTTCCTATCTAGAATCACACCAAGATACTTTGCATGATCTGAAATCTTCAGCGGGGTGCCTTCAATTGAAGGTATTCTGAAGTTTGGTATTTTCCTTTTATTTGTGAAGAGGACTAATTCTGTTTTTTACGGGTTAACCATCAGGCCGCACTTTCTAGTCCATCTATTAACCTTAGAAAGGGCGTATTCAATCTGTTCACTGATAGTGGGTAAGAATTTACCTGTAGCTAATAACGCAAGATCGTCAGCGTAGGCTACTATCTTAACACAACAGTGTTTTAAATTAATGAGAATTGTGTTCATAACCAGCACCCAAAGGAGTGGTGAGAGAACTCCCCCCTGGTGGGGTGCCCCTGGATGTGGACACTCTCATCTGTATCCCTGCAAGTTCCGAGTTAATTTGCCTGTTCTTTAGCATGCACATAACCCAACGTATTATCGAATTATCGATTTTATTGTCTACTAGAGCTGCCTCTACCGCTTTATTGTTCACGTTGTTGAAGGCTCCTTCAATATCGAGAAACGCAGCAAGGGTATATTCTTTGTCGCTCAATGTCTTCTCAATCGTGCTAACGACGCTGTGAAGTGCCGTTTCTACACTCTTCCCCTTTGTGTAGGCGTGCTGAGCTGGGGATAAATCAACCAGTTTCAGAGTGCCACGAATGTGTAGGTCTATCAGTCTTTCAAACGTTTTAAGAATAAACGATGTCAGACTAATTGGCCTGAAATCTTTTGCTTCTGTATGACTGGGCTTGCCAGCTTTTGGAATGAAAACCACTTTGACTCGCGCCATGATAAAGGAACATATCCCCATTTTAGACTGTTAAGAAATATGTTTTTCAGGAGCGGTATTATTTGGATTTCGTTTTTCTGTAGCATCATTGGGAAGATGCCATCAAGGCCAGGGGATTTATACGGAGAAAAGGAATGGATTGCCCATCTTATCTTTTCTTCCGTTATAATATCCGATGGTATAATGTGTTCCGTGTAGGGTTCTGTTTCCAGGTTGCTGTCATTTGACCCGCAACCCGGGAAGTGAGTATTTATCAAGTGCTCAAGAGTCTCATTGCAGAATTCTGTACAGCACCCAGTGGGCATTTTAAGAGATCCTAAAGGGATTGAATCTTTGGAAAGAATTTTCCTTAGCCTAGCAGATTCGTTTGTCCCTTCGATTTCACTGCAAAAAGTTCTCCATGAGCTTCGTTTCGCTCGTTGCGTTTCTGCTTTAAATTTTCGTTGACTGGTTTTATATACTTCCCAGTCATTCTCATTTCTAGTGTTTTTGGCAGCATTGAAAAGTCTTCTTGTTACTTTTCTCAAGTTACCGAGTTCTTCCGTCCACCAGGGTGGTTTCTTTTTTCCTTTCCCTATATGTTTCACTGGACAACTTTTCTCGAAGGCGCTACTAAGAATCACCCTGAGTTCTTCTGATGTTTGATCAATATGCTTGGGTTCTTGAATCGCAGTGTTATTGAAATTTTTGAGTTTTTTCTCTAATTCCCTATTAAAGAGATCCCAGTTGGTGTTTCTGAAATTCCTATAAGGTTTCGGAGTTTCCACTGAATCATTTATCAAGAAGCCCATAAGCCTGTGGTCTGAGAATGATTCTTCTTTGAGAACATTCCATTGGTCGATTGAAACTGTATCTGAATTATTAGTAACAGTTATATCAATCACTTCTTCCCTGTTTTTTATAACAAAAGTGGGCTCATGCCCCTATTTGCTACCAGTAAATTATGTTCTATAATAAATTCAAAAAGAGACTCACCTCTACTGTTGGTGTCGGTACTTGCCCATTGAGCATGATGTGAGTTAGCATCACATCCTAGAACCACGTCCCATCCTTCGATTGCTGCTCGGTCTACTAGCTGGACTGTTAGGTCTGCAGGTGGTCCCTCCGTCCCGTCATATGGCATATAGCAAGATGCCAGCATGAGTGGTGGGAGCCCGATCCGCTCTAGCTTCACGACAGTCTGGTCTAGATTACTATATGTAGATAGAAGAAAAAGATTAAACTGTTTCCTAGCTACAATGCAAGTTCTAAAATTACTGTTTGATACCACTTGTGCAGTTTTGAACAGTGTAAGTCCTTTTGAGTGCAGGCCCTTAATTTTGCCACCTGCGATCCAGGGTTCTTGAATAAGGGCGATGTCTATTTGCCTACTCTCCATGAGGTAGACAAGGTTGGCGCTGGCTGCTTTACTATGTAGGAGATTAATTTGTACTAATTTCATGTTCATAGTTTATTAAAAACCTCCCGCCCCTTACTTACTTGCTTGTTCTTGTTGGCTATTAGTCGCAGTTTGCACCGGTTTATCCCGATCCGAACTTTGAAGCCAATTTTCCTCAAAAGTGGTATAGACTTGTGACTGAGCGGCACAACCACTTCTGTGCCGTCTTTCGTCTGCTCTCCCATCTCAAGCACTTTCCAGTTCTCACTGAGCTGCTCAGTATTTAGGGATTGCAGGTACCTCTCAATGCGGTCCCTAGGGATGGTTAGTCCTCGCATCATCATCTTCGCTTTGGGTCTGTTAAGGTCTTTTATTTCGTTAAGCCCCATAAGGCGAAAGTTTGCATTTGGCCAGGGAGCAATCGTTCTTTTGACGAAGTCCTGCAGCCACACGAGAGTATAATCGTCTTCGCATGTCAGCATCTTGAATCCGTGGACGGTTCTGAGATTACCGAAGAGAGGCGGTTGCCCGTTCTTAACGATAACGTCGTTCACCTCGTCCAGGATTCTGACTTCCATCAACTGCCATTGATCATCGGAGAGTTTTCGGGAGGGTGTACCGAAATCCGCAATGGCAAATTGTCGCTTCTCCGTAGTCCCTTCCGTGATCAAGGTCTTTCTTCTCTTCGTTTTGGGTGAAGGATTTGTAGGCGAAGATTTATCATCCTGCCTCGTTCTTTTAGACGCCGTTGAGTTTGGTTCAGGGTGGGGCGTAGTGCCGACCGTCTCCTTTCCCGCTCTCAAGGTCTTTGTCTTTGTTTTTGTCGAGTTGTTCGTTATGTCAGTGGTCGTCAAGGTCTTTAGTTTTTGAGTAGCATTGCCCAGCGCTAGCTTCTCCCTGGCCGTTAAGGTTTCGGGATTTTTGCTAGATAGACGCCGGACAATCCTCTCAGCGTTCCGTCGTTTCTTTTTCAGAACCCGTTGGGTGAGATTTCCAGCACTCCGTGAGGCCTTCTTCTCGATTACGGTGTTCTTTGTCGTGTTCATTGTCGTGTTCGTTGTTAAGTCTATGACACTACTTCCACTCGATAGAGATGGAAGAGACGTGCCGGAGTTGCCTATGGGGCTAGGGCCCCTAGCGCCACTCCCACACGGTCCCACCATATCCATCTCCAACGGTTGCACCTTCCCGCCTTCCAGTCCCGATGGAGCAAGTGGCTCCATACCAGGTCTGGTTGGGAGAAGTGATCCCGCTGTTTGCTTCAGCAGCGTCGTCGTAGGCGTATTCGTCGAGGGGGTCTCCAATGAGATCGGACTTTCCTTTGATTGGATTTTACCAGTCGGCGGATTGGGCGGTCCCATTAGAGTATTCACGCTCGTATCCTCTGTAGAATTTACCTCTTTGGACGGCTGGGAAAGTACCCTTCCTGTCCTCTTAGGATCATTCGCCAGAAAAGCACGAGCGTTTTGAAGACGTCTTCGTTCAATGTCGTTGAGTTCCTTCCAATTCCGACTTCCAAGTCGTTTGACCGTCTTCTTACAGTTGGAGATTCTACTCCGAACTGAAGTGGTCGACAACCCTGAGGAGGCGGAGCTGGCAACGGAACACGCGTCGTCGTCTGAAGGGGTGAGGAGAAGGTCTTCTTCCTCTTGTGTTGTAATTGTCGTTGTCGTTGTCTTTGTCGTCTTGTCTTGTTGTTGTTGTTCGTTTTTATTTGTCACTGGCGACTTATCCCCTCCTCCTGTTGGAGAGGCCAAGCCCGCGCCGGCAGCCGTGACTTCTGTCGACGTTTCAGCGTATATCCCCGCTGGTGTTTTGTTCGTTTGTTGTGGCAAGTCCATAGTTTTATCGTTGTGGGTTCCTCTTAGTTGGCTTAAAACCTCAGCAGATCGATTGAGGATTTAATAAATATAAATCTAAAGCCGATCAGCTGAGGCTTCAAACGTAAGCCTCCCCACCGCAACAAGGTGGAAACCCGGCGAGGAGGACTCATAACCTGATTGCTCGTGACTATATGTTTTTCGGGTGGCAATCTCGTTGGACAGAAAGTGAAAATGGAAAGACTACCTTCCAATTTCTCCCTGAGGTTGTAAGCGTGAATGCCTGTACTCCTCGTCCATCAAAGGCCTTCTGTTGACTGGCAATAATGGCCGGTTGATTGGAGTTCACCCATTGGCGTCCTCTATATCAGGACTTGGCTCCTTCTTTATATCGAGCCTTGGCTGATTTCCTGAGGCCAGCATGGTGCTTAGTTTGGGTTGCAGCCTTATGGTCTCTGGGTGCCAAATGCACAACTATTTACGGTGAATAACACGCAACTCCTTGAGCTTATGGCTGGTGGATGTGTGGGTGAGAGGTGGGCTGTTCAGTTTTTATCCTGACCCGCTCACCATCGGTTATGGGCTCACTCCAACTCATTCCTTCCCATGGTAACGGCTCCCATTGTTTTGTTTCCTAGGTGGCATTACGGATTGATTTGTTACGAAGAGCTGTTTGGAGCTTGGGGAGCCTAATATGTGTTCCTCGATATCTCCCGAGCACCTGGCTAAGCAAGGTACGTCGATCTGAAAGTGCATGGCGACTTGTGACTTAAGCGAACATTTACCAGTTACACTTGAAGTCGCAGCTTTTTGTGTGCTTGTAGAAGCTTTTGGCCATATGTCACTGTGTCTGGGTTTGCTATACTGGGATTAAGTCATGCTATCTAACGGCGGTAGTCTACGCTCAACTTGACTCCATAATTGTGGGTAGTCCCGCCTAGGAATTAAAGCCTTGATTGACAGGTATCGTTTTGATCGTGTGCTTATACCCTCAACAACGAGAATTTCGGGATTGCTGATTGCTGTTCGATCATGTTTCTTTATCAATAAAATTTCTCTTCCAAATAACTTTGATGACATCGAAGAATTGTGTGTATCGCTTGGTTTGAACAGACTAACTATTATGATAATTGATCCAAAGTTTTCTCAAGATTTATATCAAAAAATTATTATCCTTAGTCTTTAAATAGAATACTTTATGTCGTTAGTAAGAAATTCAATTCACCATGTAGCTTTAACTGTATATTTAGAACTTCATACCTTTTATCGTTAAACGTGCAAAGTACTGAAGGCAATTATAATTTCTGGAAAGCTGATTTTAATCCTTTGAATGTTTTGTTTGAGCCTATACTGATTTGTTGAATGTTCTTTCAGGTTCTTAAGACAATATATGATACATACACTAAAAATAAGGGTGTCTTTTGCAAGAAGAAAACTCGTGTTTTTCAATTTTAATTTAAATAAAATGCACGACTCGCACGACTTGACCTTATGTAATAAACTAAGAATTTTAAAAATGAATGTTCTTAGAAGAAATTGATGAAGCTGAAGATCGCTGCATCCAAATATATGTTTTTATTTAGGATAGCATATCTCGATAAGTATCAAAGATATTGGAACATTTTAAACGCCAAAATGTTGGGCGCAAATTTTCCTAGGGGCGATGTCCGTTACTTTTTTTTAAATTGTATCCCGTTATATTTTATTTTAGTGAGTTTTAAAACTTTTAAGACTAAAATTTTTTTTGGAGAGGATATAGACCACAACAATTTTTTTAGAAATAAAATAAAAATGACTCTATGTAGAACATACGTTTCGTTAGGGGCGATGTTTCTTAGTTTTTTTATTAAACTTTTTTAACTATGAAATGTAAAAAAAAAAAATACAAAAACTTTGTACCCTTATAACTCTGGATCAAAGAATCGTAGGTAAAAAAACGGTACATGAACAAATTAGAATTTCCAAACTCTAAAGGCGATGTTACTTCTTTTTAAAATTTTTTTTTATTAAGCTTTTTTAACCATGAAATTAAAAAAAAAAAAAGTTTGGACCCTAATAACTTTGGATCAACTAATCGTAGGTTAAAAAATGGTACATGAACAAATTAGAATTTCCAAACTCTAAAGGCGAAGTTTCTTCTTTTCTTTAATTTTTTTTATTAAACTTTTTTAACCATGAAATAAAAAAAAAAAAAGTTTGGACCCTTATAGATGGCTGGCATTACGAGAGGACTAAACCTAGTATATAATTTTGTTTTAGCTAAACTAAAAGCTCAACACCATACGATATTGCAAGTATTTATTTTGCCCCCTATTTTGTTTTAGCTAAACTAAAAGCAATAAATATTTTTCAATTCGAATTTGTAAAACATATCGCATCATATCTATCTTATTTCCTCAGAATTCCAGTTTTAATTATTCAATAAAGTATATTCATTATTTTTCTTTCTTTTTGCTGAAATTTTGCTTTTTTTTGTATAACAATTAATTTTTTGTTATATAATTCCAATTTTGTATTTTCTCTCACAATATTAAAATTTAAAAACTAACCGGCAGACGGCCTATGAGCCATGCTTGCAAATCTTTATATATATTATGAGTTTGTATACTACATTATATGAAAACAATAAAGATTATTATTATTAGTATTATTAAAACTTGAATCGAAAAAATAAAAATTCATATGAAGTAAATATTATAATTTTGATAATATACAATTATTAATATAATGCAATAAAAGATATAAAAATATTACAAATAACCAACATTTAAACTAGTTTTGTGTATCTATTTTCCTTTTTGTTGTAATTTGTTGCTAGACAACAAACGACTCAAGAACATGAAATAAAAGAAAAAGAAAACACATCGCCTTTAGAGTTTGGAAATTCTAATTTGTTCATGTACCGTTTTTTTACCTACGATTCTTTGATCCAGAGTTATAAGGGTACAAAGTTTTTGTATTTTTTTTTTACATTTCATAGTTAAAAAAGTTTAATAAAAAAAAATTAAAAAAACTAAGAAACATCGCCCCTAGAGAAAAGTATGTTCTACATAGAGTCATTTTTATTTTATTTCTAAAAAAATGATTGTGGTCTATATCCTCTCCTAAAAAAATTTTAGTCTTAAAAGTTTTAAAACTCACTAAAATAAAATATAACCGGATCCAATTTAAAAAAAAGTAACGGACAACGCCCCTAGGAAAATTTGCGCCCAACATTTTGGCGTTTAAAATGTTCCAATATCTTTGATACTTATCGAGATATGCTATCCTAAATGAAAACATAAATTTGGATGCAGCGATCTTCAGCTTCATAGAAATTGTTCGTAAGCATAAAATACATTTTTCGAACTCTTTAGGTAGTTAGAGTTTAAAGAGATAAACAAATATGAATCTATGCAAGAACAAATATTATAACTCGCTGTAGCGGTTTCTTAAAAAAATATCATTCCTACAGATGTTTCTTAACTGAGAGAGAGTGGGGCATCCATGGTCCATCAGCTATCGATGCGCTCTCTCAGTATCTTGGAGCAGGGGCGGACGCAGAAAAAAATTTCGGGGAGGGTTTTCAAAAAAATATGAGATTTTCATAAATAAATTATTTCCGGAATTTATTAATACGTGAAATCATATCTTGTTGTGCTTTTGCGATCATACGAAAAAGAGTTTACCGAAAACATAAGGACACTCAACTGGTACCTACGTTAACTACTATACTACATAGTTATAACCACAACGCTTCCAGAGGGTGCTATGTGCTACTCATTAGTAACTGTAACTTTCGAACAAACGAAATGAGTTAGTTTTTTTTGCTGCAATACAACACACTCCGACCTTGGAGTCATCAAAAACTCAAATTGCTCAGTTACTGCCCATATACTTAAACACATAATGTCAATCATCAAAAACGCAATTGCTGCTGGCTTCGTGTGTCTATTTGTTAATGATCAATTCAAAATAGGACAGTTTCGTTAAAATACGAAGACACATAAAATAAAATGCACGACTGGGTCGCACGAACTTGCTTTTATGTAAAAAGTTCAAAAATTAATATTTCTAGAGAAAAAATGTTCATGAGCAAAAAATTCATTTTTTAAATGACTAAAACAACTCTTTAAGTTATTATTTTATAAATAGTAGTTTAGTTGTTAGAGCTAAACACATAATATGTTTTATAAAAGATTTTTAAAACATAGGAATTTAAGAAAAAATGTTAGTACGCCAATTTTAACTAGAAGCTTCTCTATGCAAAATTTCATTGAAATCCGTTCTGCCTGCTATAATGACAAATTCAAAATTCGAAAAACTGATTTTATGGTAGGTACACTCAGTAATGTCTTAATTTAATTTTTTTTTATTAAATTAAAATTAAAATTTATCAAAATTCTCGGAGTTTTTGAGAAAAATACGATTTTCGAAAAAGATTTTTTCACACTTGCATGGTGGGTACCTTAATTTTTAGTTAAAAAATTTTTTTCCCTCAGATCTTGTAGATTATATTTAGAAACTTTTATTTATTCAAGTTTAAAAAATCGGAAGGGTTTTCGGAATATTGAGTTTCCAAAAAAAATAATTGGCGTTTTTCTTTTTTCATTCAGACTAGAGCACTGAACAGAGCATGATGAGCATGTCAAACATGCTCTGAACTGCTCCGAATCGAGTGCGATCTAAGAGTTTTGAATTATTTTATAAAAACACGCGAGTTTTTGAGTTTTTTTCTGTCTGTCAGAATGATTTCAGCATTTAACTCTGTCTACTCAGCTATTTATTTTATACCGAGCTCATAGAGTGCGCTCTGAACAATCTCTGAACACGCTCTTAACGAAAAAAGAAACACAATATTTGAACTGTTATACACTCTGAGCTAAAAATGAAACACGATATTTTGTTTGACAGTGCAGGTACTACTCTGAACTAAAAAAGAAAAACGCTCAATATTTAAAATTTGGAGGAGCTTTATAATGATTAAAATCGGTTGTAAAAAAAGGAAAAAGGAAGTCGAAGAGACAGACAGACAGAATTTCGAGACCCACTTTTTCTTCGCTATCATCGTAATGTCAACTTTTATAAAAATCTTGAGTTCGATTTATTTTACGAATGCATTACTTGCCTTATAGTACCTATAAGTCGTAAGAAAAACGCAGAGAACCGATAAAGGGAAACACAAAACTTCTAATAATCAATTGAACTTACATTAATATTAATATGGCACGAAAATAGCACTTTGTCTCTTTTTTCTTCAACAAAAGGAACTCTTATTTTTTGGTTGCTTCGGGGGGGGGGGGGGGGGTTCTTTTATTTGCAAAAATATTGGGTTTTTTCCCTGTGGCACCCTGTTAAGCAACCTGTTGATCCATCAATCGAGAGCACGCGAGAGACTTGAGTTGGAGCGAGAAGAAACCGGTTGGTGTTTGGGAGAATGAGAGGAGGGGTTACCTTTGAGGACACTTTAGTGTCAATCTTGACACCTTTTCAGCGTTCGGACACCAGGACACCTCTTTTCAAAAATAAGTCGATTTGAACACTTTTTATATATCTAGCAACTCTTCGGACACTATTTTAAGCAAAACAAACAATTTGTTCGAAAAATGGAACGCAACCCGTCGCAACAACCAAAATAAATAAAATGCACTACTGGGTCGCACGAACTTGCTCCTATGTAATAGACTAGGAATTTTAAAAACGAATGTTATTAAAGAAAACTGTTCATAAGGATAAAATTAATTTTTTAAATTCTTTTAGTAGATAGTAACAGATAAAAACAGAATGCTATGCAAATATAAATTTATGCAAGAACAGAAATTATAAGTCATTGTAGTGGTTCCTAAAAAAATAAGCTTTTATGTAAAAAATTTTTAAAACAATTAAAAAAAATTTGGTACGCTTACTTTAAGTTTTTGTTATTGTTAGAATGAGAGTTAAATTTCCAAGAAAAATATGAAGCCGTTCTTGAGATATCGAATTTTCCAAAAACAAAATGACTTTTTTTCCAAAAATTGAAAAAATATTTTTTTGTTAAGTTTTGAAATGAAATGTTTTTTAAACTTTTAAGGAGCTTCTTTATAAAAAATTTCATTAAAATCTGTTATGCCGATAATGAGAAATTAAAATCGTTGTATGCTAGGTACAGTCAGTAATATCTTGATTTCAAATTTTGTTTTTATTAAATTATAGATCGTAAAAATTAATCAAAAGAAAAAAAAAACTTTGCAAAATTCTGGGAACCGTTTTCGAGGAAAATACGATTTTCGAAAACCATTTTTTAACATTTGTATGGTGGATACCGTTATTTTTAGATAAAATAAAATATTGTTTCTAACATTTTGTTCATTGTATTAAGAAACTTTTAAATGCCGAGTTTAAAAAAAACGAGCATGGGGCTTTCGAAGTATTGAATTTTGACAAAAATAAATATGAAAATTTTCTTAACACACAATACTGTTCAAACAAAAATTATCAAGATCGGTTGTACCGTTTTTGAGAAAATCAAAAACAAAAAAAATGTTAACATTAATAACCATTTTTCGGGGAATTTTTTCAATCATTAGCCAGCTTTAACTAAATATAACTTTTAGATTTTTTTTTATAGTGGAACAGTTTTTGAGAAAAAAAAAATCGAATGCCAGGCACCGGTCTTACAACAAAAAAAAACTTTTGGAGGGGAAGTTTAAGGAAAATCGGCAGAGCCATTTAGGCTGTATTCCGACAGACAGAATTGCGAGATCATTACAAATGCATAGGAATGCTGTCCGATTTCTAAAACAGTATTAAGTTATGCAAACAAAGTTTAAATGTCGTTTTATTTTAAAATTAATTTTGTTTATAAGAAATTTCTTTAAAATTAATAAAAATATGAATACCAAATTGAAATATTTAATAGTATAGATTTTAATAAATAGTTCAAAAAAATAATTGTTGACATATTTTTAAGATATTGATTTTTGAATAAAACATTTGAAAAAGTATTTTTTTTTTTTTTCAAAAAAAAATTATACACAATATTATTTCAAATATAAAGGAGCATATACAAATTAAAGCCAAAATCGTTGGAGCCTTTAATGAAACAGTTCCATGACAGGTACTGTTAATAAAATTTTTCCTTAAAATTTAATTTTAACAAAATGTAGTCCAGATGCTTTTAATTGTTTACCTAATTTTTACTTGCGATGTACATAAAGGGAAAGTTTTGCATTTTCCTTTATTTCTGTTAGAGTTAAGCTTGGTAGATGAAATAAATAAATAAAAAAAATTCGCCAAGTTGAAGCCAATGTGTGGAATCGACTGTCTCGGATTCTGCTGTCCACTTTCACAGACAGCGGCGGCGATGTCTTTGAATAATCCAGCGTTCCTTTGAATGGCGAAAGTTGGTTTTTTAATTACCCAAATGTTCATCTCAAATTTGGGTATCAAACGTTGAATAGTCAATTGTGAAGGACCATCACGTCCACCGTAAAATAGGAGCAACGTTTGCACTAAAGAACACTCATTTTGAAAGCCTAATCTTTTGGACGTGCAGTTCGATTGTGCCATAGTGATTTGGCATGAATTAGGGGATAATAAACAATTGCCTTGACAGATGTCACCGAAACAACATGGTCGCCATCGACTGGCACAAACTACTTGTGCCAATCGAGAATGTCTATATTTTGAAAATTTAAACAAATTTGTGTTCAATTTAAGGTATAAGATTAATTTTTTAAACACGAAGAATTTGGAGAATTTTATTTTCTTCCTTCATCTTAGAGTTACACTACGATTTCATCGGGGCAAATTTACTCATTGTACGATAGCTCCACCTACTAGTCCCATAAGCCCCCAATACGTAGTTTTTTTTTGTATCTGTTCATTTTATCAAATGTGACTTCATCAAAGGCTGCTCAAGCGTGTGTATGCAAGGGAATGATGTAATCGATCAGGGCAAAGAAATTCGCCTCGACATGTCAAACCTTTGTCATATTACCATGAGCTGAAAAACCTTTTGGTAACAAAGTTACTCGAAAAAGGAAAAAAAAAAAACTATACTTGGTAACTGGGCTTATACATGTCATAACATCCCTTTGATCCAAAGGAAAAACAAACGTTAGCAACTAATTTGCATCTCAATAACATCATGAGCAAAGAAAGGACTATTAAATCAAAAACCTTGAACAAAAACCAAAAAGGTTTCCAAAGTGCAGACAGTTTGTGCAAATGCGATACTATATTGGGAAGTAATGTTGCAGCCATCACACAAACTGCCATTTATCTCGCCCACTTTCCGTTTCGAGCTCTTATAGCTAGCATCTCTGTCACAAGGATTAAGTTGAAGATTTCTATTATGTAAATCCTAGTGCAAACACCGCACAAAGGAATATGTTGTCGTGTCACTATTTCAACTTCTAGGATGGTTTTTTTTTTATATACTTTGTTCTTCGCCGTCATCGTCGGTTTACTTTTATTCTTTTATTCTACGGCAATGCCGACAAAAAACTAAAAAAAAAAATAAAGTAAACAATTTTCTTGTGAGTTTTCTTCCTTGAGCATAAGAGGGTTGGTTCTTTTCATTTTCGTTTTCATTTTTGTACCAGCCCAAGATGAGATTACAGCGGAAGTTTGCTTAAATCAAAGGTTGTTTGGTTGTATACAAGAAAAGTTAAGTGAAAGAACAGATAGAGGATGTTAAGATGATTGCTTGTTTGTCTTTTGGAGGAACAATTTAAAGTTTCTTCATTTCGTAGAAAATTTCTTTTGAATCCAATTACTATATAAATTGTATTATGAGAATTTACATTCAAATTATCTCATTTATTTATTGTTATATGAATAGAAGAAAATATATCGGATGTCAGATCTTGGTGTCAAAGACCTAAGATACGAGTAAAATGACAGAATCTTTGACTCTATGACAGAGAGTGTTGGGCGATCTAATAGGGGTCCTTTTACTTTATTTTTCATTTTTTTTATGCAAATTGGGATAAGGACATCTTTTCTTACATGATTTCTGAAAACTGTCGTTCGGATGCGACATGTTTTTTGTTTGAGTTTTATGTATTTTTCAAAATTATGTACGAATCTGTTTAAAATATTCATCCACTAAGATCATAGTGTTACTTTGAGATTCTTTCTCATTCAAAAATAAAATGCACGAGTAGGTCGCACGTAGTTGCTCTCACCTTCAAAATTATTGGAACTTCGAAAAGTATGTTCAAAACCACGAAGTTCATCATTCAATTTGCTTGAGCAATTCCTGAAATTGGTTGAGCCCAAAAACTGAATGCTTTCTGATTTTATTTGTTGAGATGCACTACCTTACTCAGCTTCTAGATGAGCCCACTGGAATACCACTTCTGATTTGTTTCTTACTTCTCACCATGATAAGTAAATCATAACGGTATAGTCTTCATTCTGAACTTCCTACCATTTCATGATATCAGCCACTTTCCCGTGTTCCATCCGTTCAGTTTAAAGAAAAACATCCCGCTAGGACTGTTTATAATATGAGACAGCCAACTGCTTAGTCTTTAAGCATCCACTGTGTTGCCTATAGTTACGTTGATGCCACTGCCGATATGATCAAAGAAGTGTTTTTTCTTGGGATGAGTACTTTTATTCCTAACAGAATTAAGAGTTTAAGACCTAAGGAAAAGTCTTTGTTAGATGCAAGTCGTGGAGAAGCTCTTACAAAGCCTACTAAACTGTGGAAAATAGGAAAAAAAAATAAACAAGTCAAAATTAAATACAACCTTGTTAAAAAGGAACCAAATTCTTACATGACCAGAAATTAAGGCAAACAATCCTGCAATGTCTGCAAGGCAGTTGAAATATCTGGTCATTTGTGAAGAACGTACAAATTTAACTTTATCTTTGGTTCCAACGCTCATCTACAACGATAACTACTTAGTTCCAAATCAACATGGTGTTTCAAAAGGACGCTGAACTGTAAATTATTTACTCAAATTGGCTGAAAATTGCATTGATCTGGAAAAAAATCGAACTCGAGATTTTAATGTTGAAATTACGATGATAGCGAAGACGAATGAAGTAGGTCCGATAATTCCGTCTGTCTGTTTTAATGTCTGTACCTCGATCTACAGCCCAAGCTACTGGAGGTATTTTCTTCAAACTCGGCAGTTAAAGGTCTTCGGGGATTCCCTAGAAGGGAAATTGAATTTTTTTTAGCTCTAAAATTGGGGTACCTTCCATACACCCGTAATGAAAATGCATAATCTTATTTATATCGAAAACGGCTCTAACGACTTTTATAATAAAAATTAGGTGTGATATTATGGATATGGACTACATTATGGTTAAGAAAATTTGGGGCAAACTGTTATTAACGGTACCTGTCATAAAGCCTTTTTTTTGATTTTAGAATTTCTCATCAACGGCTCCAACGATTTTAACCAAACATTTTCAGCAAGAGGGGGTTTAAAATGATATTGTATATAAAAATACTGGTAAAAATATTTTGTGAATTTTTTATAAAAAAGTTTTTTTTTTTTTTGAAGAATCAATGGCGCAAAATTTTAAACAACCTTTTATTAAGGACTTAACAATTTACTAGTTAGCAACTTGTTAAACTTTTAGTAATTTACTAACTCTTCGAAAATTTTAAACCTTTCTTTTCGTTTTACTATCTAGTAAATTACTAATTGCCTTTTATTAAAAATGGTGCATCTGAACACTTCCAAACAATGACAGTTCGTGAAAAAATACAAATCAAACAAAACTAAATCTGATGATTTGTCTGTCAAAGTGACAACCTACAATTTATTTTGTGGTTCTTATATTTATCATGAGAATTTTGTCGTCCGCCGATCAGAAGACTTCTGCTAATAGCCAAATTCCAGCGGCTGTACATAATTCACAGCGTGTGAAAGTTTTCATGTGATCGACTTTGAAAGCGCATTAACCTTACTACTGTTCACACAGGTAATTTTTGATTATATTTAGTTTCTGAGGCATAAATAGTTATAGATCTTATTTTGTTTCTCGCAGAAAGGAAGTCGAAGAAGATTCGACAGGAGGTGGTGGTGGGGTAATTGAAGCCGGCGCTGGAAGCACATCATCGGGAGATAAATCCACCATCACATCCAGTGGTGAGCCATCAGCGAAAACCTTTAAGACTGGCAAGCAGTACGCTTGCACACAGTGCTCCTACAGTACCGATAAGAAATTCCCGTTAAATCGTCACATGCGAATGCACCTCAGAAAACATTTTGTATTATTTTATTTACTTTTCAAAACAATTAGCTCACGAATAATAAAAAAAACACAATTTAACTCTTTCAAAATAGATTGCCAAGAAATTTCTTCAAGGAAAATGACAGAAGTCATATGGATTTAGCAAATTACTAAAAGTTAAAAAGGCCAGTGTGTGATTTTAACTTTAGTAAATTGTTAAGAGATAGTAATATGTTAAAATCGTTTAAAATTAGCAAAATCCTTAGTAATTTACTAAAATGACTTTAACATATTACTAAATCGTTTAAAATTTTGCGCCAATATCTTTAAAACGTGTGAACGATTATTTTTTGAAATTATTTCCTAAAATCTCTACTACTAAATACTTAAAATTGGCATCTCAAATTTTGTTCTAGAAAAAATTTTAAAGAAATTTTGTTATACAGGGTGTCCCACAGTCACCGCCCCAAACGAAAACCATGGATTCCTGAGATCATTTTAAGTCGAAAAACTTATGAGGTAATTTTCTCGTTTTCGTCCCGTTTTCGAGTTATAACGGTTTTTATGATTTTTGCTCTCTTTTCCCTTAACTGGCTTTATCTTTGCCAAACTGCGTCCGATTCGTAAGATTTTTTGTATAACCAATCACGAATTTATTACAGTTTTAGTTTGTCTCAGAACTTTTTTTTTCTGTGGGCAACCGTTTCTCCGCAATTTTGCATCAAACCTAATTTTTTTCGATTTTTAAGTTGTTTTCTTCACTTTGATATCATTTTTTTCAAAAAAACACGTTAATGAGTATTAATTTTTTTCGTTAATTATTAAAACCCAGTTCATTTTCTTAAAAAAAAAATATTTTTTTTTCCTTAAAAAGAATACTAAATGTAATTAACAACAAATAAACAAACTGAGTGAATTTAAAAAAAAAATAAGTTTTAAATACAAAATTAACTTTTTCTGAGCTATTGTGTTTAAAAAAAGGACAAATAGATAAAGTTAATTAGTAAGACCGTTAACTAATGTAAACAGTTAAGATTTGCATTATGATTTGTAGGTTGTAAATGTCTTTCTCGCGTGATCTTGTGTCCGCATCGTGTTCTTTCACTTGATACTCCATTTTGGATTTGTTATTCAAGTTGTAGTTTTTTTCCATTATTTGCGAACAATGGATTACACTAATCAAGAATATCTGGAAATATTATTAATATACGCTGAAATGGGACAACTTTATCTATTTGTCCTTTTTTTAAACACAATAGCTCAGAAAAAGTTAATTTTGTATTTAAAAATTATTTTTTTTTTTAAATTCACTCAGTTTGTTTATTTTTTGTTAATTACATTTAGTATTCTTTTTAAGGAAAAAAAATATTTAATTTTAGAAAATGAACTGGGCTTTTATAATAAGTGAAACAAATTAATACTCATTAACGTGTTTTTTTGAATAAATTGATATCAAAGTGAAAAAACTACTTAAAAAACGAAAAAATTGGGTTTGATGCAAAATTGCGGAGAAACGGTTGTCCGCAGAAAAAAAGTCTTTGGACAAACTAAAACTGTAATAAATTCTTGATTGGTTATACAAAAAATCTTACGAATCGGACGCAGTTTGGCAAAGATAAAGCCAGTTAAGGGAAAAATAATAAAAACCGTTATAACTCGAAAACGGGACGAAAACGAGAAAATGACCACTTAAGTTTTTCGACTTAAAATGACCTCAGGAATCCATGGTTTTCA
The DNA here is from genome assembly GCA_963931855.1 of Philhelius festivus. Taxonomy (NCBI): domain Eukaryota; kingdom Metazoa; phylum Arthropoda; class Insecta; order Diptera; family Syrphidae; genus Philhelius; species Philhelius festivus. The sequence goes on along the minus strand of OZ007554.1, from coordinate 39,283,787 downwards.
TTTGGGGCGGTGATTGTGGGACACCCTGTATATGTATAAAAAATTAGTTTAAGAATAAAACGATTTTTAAACTTTATTTGCATAAATTCAATACTTTTCCGGAAATCAGACGGCAATTCCATGCATTTGAACATTTTTATCTCATTAAATTCATGTTTTATATTATTTATAAAATGTATTTTAAATTCAAAGATACTTTTACATAAGAGCAAGTTCGTGCGTTCAATTCTTGCATTTTATTTAAGGTGACATCAATCTAATTTTTTTTGATTGATCATACTTGGTACTTTTCAACGGCTGCAAATCGAATAACTTTAAAGTTAATTCTAGAATACCACAGGTTGGCCATTTAAGATCAGTTCTTTTTATTTTATTTATTAACGACCTACCGTCTGTGTTAAAGTACGAGTACTCAGACTATCTGACTGTATGATTTATGCGGACGATGTATCAATCTTCATCTTCAAACATTTTTCCAATATAAGATATTTTGAAGAAATGCAGTATGACACAATATAATGTCATGTGGGATATTATTTATATTTTTATAAAACTTGCTGGTTTTTTGTCCTTTTTCCATTAACATTTAAATGATAATATTAGTACTTGTTGTAGCTGCTTTGGCGGGAATTTCGCATTGTCTAATGTTGTCGAAAATTTTTCTGTTCTGTATTTGATGATCTGTTCTCGAATTCGTGCATAATAATACCAGTAGGCCAAAAGGACGTCGAATTTAAAAGGAATAATAGTGAATCAGGTACTTTGATTTTGAGAGTTGAGACAGTTTTCCTATCTTTTCGTTATCAAACAGCTTTTTATATCATTTGTTGGACCCATTCTGGAATACGCTTGTCATGTTTAGTCACCCCATTATGACCGTCATAAATCCATATTAGAATAAGTGCACAAAAAGATTTTTGAGATTTTTGCTCTCATAGGTGTATGTTGGGAAAAATTAACTATTTCCTTACAATAGCCAACTTAAACTTATCGATATGCCTAGCCTTGAGAGATTACGATCGCATTTACCTATCTCTTGTCTTCATTGTTAGGCTTTTAAACGGTAATATAGACTCTTTGCACCTCCTGTCTCGTATCAACTTTAACATTCCCCAAAGAAGTTTAAGAAATTTGGCTGATTGTATACTTGTTTTAAATGGATGGATTTATCAACGATGTTCTCCTTTGAATAAAATGAAAATACAGTAAACGCGCGATATAGTGAAGTAATAAGAACCAGACATGTTCAAAATATCCAGATTGTTCACTATTTCCAGAGAGTATTTTCATTAGTTTTTCAAAGCTAAGTCTTATTAAAACTACAATGTGAACGTGAAGTAGACAGAACTTTTTACTTGCGACTTATAGGTACTATAAGGCAAGTTATGCATTCGTAAAAAAAATCGAACTCGAGATTTTGGTCAAAGTTGACATTAAGATGATAGCGAAGATCAAAAATTGGGTCTTACAATTCTGTCTGTCTGTATGTTCGACCACAGCCCAAACGGCTCGGCCGTTTTTCGTTAAACTTGGTAGATATCGTTTATAATTTTTTCCCGCCACACGTTTTTTTCTTTTTTTTTTTTTAAGACCAAAAATAACGGTACCTGCCATACGATTTTTTTCTAAATTTTATAAATATTTTTTTTCTCAAAAACTGTCCCTCAGATTTTCTTAAAAAATTTATAAAAATTCATTTAGTTAAAGCTAATTAGTGCTTGAAAAAAATTTTCCCTTGGAACCATTTTTTTTTTGTTTTTGATCTTCTCTGAAACCGTACAACCGATTTTGATAGTTTTTTTTATGTTAAAGGTCCCCTACAGTTTCAATATTATTGTGTATTCAAATTCTCCAAAAACTTTTGTTTGGATTTTTGAAAAAAATTTCAAATTTTTTAAAACTCAATATTTCGAAACCACATGCTCGATTTTTTAAAACTTCTTAAATAAAAGTTTCTCAATATGATCTACGAGATATGAGAAAAAAATTGTATTTTGCCTAAAAATAACGGTACCATCCATAAAAATGTTAAAAAATGATTTACGAAAATTATAATTTTCTCGAAAACGGTTCGAGAATTTTACTAAAATTGTTTTACTTTCAATTAATTCTTACGATCTATAATGTAAAGAAAAAATTGAAATCAAGATACATATAACTGACTACACCTACCATAGAACGATTTTTTCGAATTTTGAATTTCTCGTTATCGGCATAACGGATTTTAATGAAATTTCTTATAGAGAAGCTTCTAATAAGCCTAAAAAACATTGTATTTCAAAACTAAAAAAAAAAAATATTTTTTAAATTTTTCAAAAAAAAAATCATTTATTTTTTGTGTGGAAAATTCGATATCTCAAAAACGGCTGAATATTTTTGTTTGTAAATTTAACAATTATAAAAACTTTATTTTGGCGTACTAAAATTTTGTCTGAAAAATGTTTTAAGAATTTTTTACGAGTATATAAAAATTATTTTTTTAAGAAAATACTACAACGAATTATAGTTTTTGTTCTTGCGTAAACTAATATTTGCTTGAAACACATGGCATCTTGTGCTTAGCCCCATCTACTAAAGGAGTTGTTTTAGTCATTTGAAAAATGAATTTTATGCTTATGAACAAGTTTTTTTTTATTAACATTTATTTTTGAAATACTTAGTCTTTTACATAAGAGCAAGTTTGTGCGACCCAGTCGTGCATTTTATTTTTATTATTTTAAGTGAAAATAAGCAATTTAACAAATATTAAAAAAAAAATTAAAACCCTAAAGTGCATGAGCAGATGACAGTTGCTAGGACACAGACACGAAGGAATTCGAACAGTTTATGGTTAAAAACACCATTAAACTAAACGGAAAAACCCTATCGACAAGCCGTGGACGAATCGCAGATGAAAAATTCAGAGAAAAACTAGTGTTTACCGAGATTTGTTTTTCGTTGACTATTTAGAATACACTGTATTAATTTTTGTGTGTTCACTATATTGAATGGTTCACTCGAACTAGATTCACTATATCGGGCGTCTACTGTAGGTATTTAATATTCTGAATAATAAATTTTATAATTTATCTTACCGTGCTGTACGTTCTTCAAGTAAATTTAAATCAACTTTTTTCCAATAAGATACATACATGTAGAAATTATTAATTTAATTTAATTTAATTTAATTTAAACAACAATTAAAAAGGTCTCGCAATAAGCCCTTGAGCGCATGTGAATTATAAAAAAAATGCATACAAAATTTTTTGTTTTTAAAACGTTTTAAGATTTTACATATAAAAAGTTATTTATAAACGCCTTATAATTTTGTTCTTGAATAAATTCTTAACTCAAACGACTATAAAAAATCTATTTAGCCTTTGAAGAACTGGATGCGAAAAATTTAATGAAAAGTAAATTCCAAGAAATTTACAACCTGTGACAACTTTTTTAAGCCTTACCATTTAAATTAAAAAAAAAAAGTTCATTAAATGCCAATCAAAGGAAACATAAATGAAAAGGATTTTACCAGGACAACTTAAAGGAAACTCAACTTGAAAAAAAAATATACCTCAATATTATATTCCATTCTCCGAACTCTATATAACACAAAAGACCTCATTACAGCACCAATTAAATCACACCAAAGGAAACATACTCATTTAAATAAATAAATAAGTATAATACACAATTATTTAAACCAAAGGATTTTACTATTAAACAGAAACATTCGTATATATGAATTTGATATTTTTATTTCAATTAAATTTATATTTACACGCGTAACAAACCCCACAAATGTAAATGTAAATTTAAGCAAAGAAACAGAACAAAATGGTAAGTATTCGCCCTGCATTACTGCGTTGATGGGGTTGTTGTTGGTGTGGAAAAAGGATTTTGCATCAAGGAGCAAGTGCGAAGTGCTTGTACATATTCTTCTGGCACTGAATGAGAGTTTTTCCATGCCATTAAACCAGTAAACAAATCCTTTTGACTGACATTCGTTCTTTGGTTGTATACAAGGAATATGGGATATAGGAGAGGACGCCACGGCGAGGGTTCTCAGAAAATCTTTGCATGGTCCTTGGCGCTGGCAATGTTGTCAACCCTTTGTAGACGGTGAAAGAGTGCTCTTTATGTTTTGGTGCTAAAGTGCCGATGGATGGGAAAGGGTGAGTGAACTTCCTGATGGCATATTTTCGGGTGTAGTATCACAAACTTGATAGACAAAAAATACTAAATTGATTAGAGGAAGTTAGCAAATAATTCTTTGGCACCTTCTCTTGGTGCCCGGTTAAAAAGGCTACCACAGAGATTTTTCATTTAATTTAATAAAATGCACCACTGGATTGTCTCATATATACTTTCTCTAGCTTTTAGCTATACATTGGCTAATTCAACATTACCAGTGGCTAATGACATGAAAACCCTCTTATGGTTCAAACCTTTAGAAAGCGGGGGAGTTCATGGGGACTATAATGATGAAACTTTGGTCGCGAAACTCGTTACTGCAGAATAGCATGGTCGACTATTCGAAGTGGAGTTAAATGTCACTAATAATTACCCTAAAGTGAGCTTCCACCAAGGTGATTTGGAAATGACGGAATTCGAACTAGTTCGTGTTCACTTTATTCACTTAACATGAAATACCCTTGCATATTTGTAGCTAAATTCAGATAGTTGGGGAACCTTTTGTGGTCTAACGGCCGCTCTCATATCTTTTTAGTAGGATATTGTCCTGATGTCGTGAGACAAAGACAAGGGCTTTCTTCCCGGGTCTAGCAGTTTTATCGTTGGGTTAACTTCACTACCACGTAAGAAAATATTTGTAAATGAGAGAGATACGGCCTCAGATTGAGGATTAACCCAAGAAACAGGATCTAGAATGTCAAAGGATAACGATTTAAGAGTATTTCGGGTATTCGGCACTTCGGATCATTGTGTAGTATCAGCCGATTTCTCGTGTCCCATTCATCCAGTTAAAGAGAAGCGTCCCACTAGAACCGTTTGGCAATACGAGAAAGCCAACTGCTTCGATCTGAATAACTTGTTTAGAATTTTTAACTGGTCACTACACTATGTTTCCTCGATAGTGACGTTGATTCTAGTGCTGATATGATCACAGAAGTGATTTTTCTTGTGATGCGTACATTTATTCCTCGCAGAATTAAGATTATAAAGCCTAAGGAAAAGTCTTGGTTCAATACAAGCTGTAAGGAAGCTATCAGGTTGAGAGAAGTAAGTTTTCTCTTACAAAGCCAAACCAACTGAGGAAAATAGGAAAAAGTTTAAACAAGTTAAAAATACAACGCTGTTACAAAGAAAACCAAATTCTTACATGACCAGAAATTAAGGAAAACAATTCTGCAATGTCCGAAAGGGAGTAGAAATTTCTGGTCATTTGTCAAGAACGAAAAAAATTCAACTTCATCTTCGGTTTCCTTTGCTCTTTAGAGAAGACAAATCTACTTGCAGCTCATTTTGCTGCTAACTCCACGTTGCCTGTTAGCAACATTGCCCCTCCTGTACTTGAGAACGTAAATCATTCAAAGGGACAGTAATATTTCCGAACTCATACAGTTACAAGGGCCTTTCGAGATCTCGATATAAACAAATCCGCTGGTCCCGATAGTATTGCCCCTATTCTTCTGAAGAGGTATTCTTCATCGCTGGCAAAACTATTGCGTAAGCTTTTCCATCGTTCCTACTGTTCTGGAATCTTCCGTAGAAGATGGAAAACAGCACGTATTCAGCCTGTTCCTAAAAAAGGTGACCCTTCCTCCCCCTCGTCCTATCAACCAATTGCACTTACGTCCCTTCTTTCCAAGGTCATGGAATCGCTGATAGATCATCAGCTCAAGAAATATCTCGAAGATCGAAAACTTTTTAACGACCGGCAATACGGCTTTTGCAGCAATCGTTCCACTGGTGATCTAATGGCATATCTCACCGAAGAGTGGAACAGATCTTTACATTGTTTTGGAGAAAGTAAGATTATTGCGCTTGATATTTCTAAGGCATTTGATAGACTTTGGCACCAGGCTCTCTTATCGAATATGCGTGCGTTTGGCATCACTGAAACCCTTATTCTTTGGATTAGAAATTACCTACATGTTGTATTGGACGGTTTTAAGTCTGATCTTCAAAAAATAAATGCTGGTGTTCCCCAGGGCTCCGTTTTGTCTCCGACTCTCTTCCTCATTTTTATAAATGATCTCTTGTCTGAAACTTCTAATCCACTTCATTGTTTTGCCGACGACTCTGCTCTCAGCTTTTCATACTCGTTCCCAAATTCACGTCCATCTCCTTCGGAAGTGGAATTGTAACGGTATCGTATGATAAGCTCATTAAACTCCGATCTTTACAGCATTGTTAAACGGGGTACAAGAAATGGTGTGGAGTTTAATGCTTTGAAAACTCAATGCTGTCTATTGTCCCCCTTATGCCATTGTCGCTGAATAGCATTTGCATCGAAGAAACCGAAAAGCTTTCAGTACTCGCTATGTCTGTCAGCGACGATCTTCGTTAGAATGATCACATTCTCAAGACCGCTGAAAATGCTGTTAAATGCTCGATGTAGGAAATGTTTCACCCTTTCTAATCTGGCTGTAACTTATAAAGCGCTTATACGTCCAAAACTCGAGTATAACTCATTGGATAGAATTCAGAAAAGAGCGTTTAAAGTGGTAGGAAACATGAATTCATTCCCATCTCTTGAGCACCGCCAGTTGTATTTCTCTTCTCTATCAGTTCACCCTTGATACCTGTTTCGCTAGGAACGCTCATCGTTCACCCTCGAGCCTAAAGTAGGCTTACTGTTTAATACAGAGACTCGGTATTTAGACGCACAAAACGATTATGGATTAAACTTCCCGACTCATACCACGAAATAATATCTCCAAAGCTGATAAATACAGAACTAAAAAACAACAGAAGTCTAATACCTCATAACCTACTTCATTTACATAAACTTTTACATTTAATAGGGTGTAAATTATGAGCAATCGAGGAATAAAATGCAGTAAAAAAAAGTTCAGCTAGGCCCTGGTAAATTTATAAGCCCATACGAGTATTTTCGTTTAAATATGTTTCCTGTGTCTTTTGATGGCGGTCAGTCATCAGACGAATAGGAGGAATAATATGTAGCATACAAAAACATGTACGTGCCGTAACTATTCGGGACTGGTGGAAGTGTGATCATAGCCTCTCTGCAGCGGCCGCTAGAAACAAGCCTTTTAAAAAAGGTTTGGCTGTTATGATCAGGCTGGTTCCTCAGGTTGGCGACAGGTTAATTCCCTGTCCCGTTAAACTAAGAAAATTACGAGATCGACAATAAACCTAAGATATGGACTGCTCTCACGACGATAACCACGCAATGAAAACGGAAAAACTATTTACAAATTTTCTTATGGAACGTACGATCGATCTCTAGAGCTCGAGCTGCTCAGCAGCTAGCCGATGCCCTGTCAAAATATAAAGCTGACATAGCTCTTCAAGAAATCAGATGGACAGGGAATGGTGTTTTACAGAAGAAAGAATATGACATATACTACAGCTGTCATAAAAAACACCATGAGCTCGGGGTAGGCTTCCTAGTCAGCGAAAAAATGAAGTCTACCAACATCGGCCTTAACGCTATAAGCGAAAGGCTATGCACCCTTCGCGTGCGAGGCAAATTTACGAACATCAGCCTCATTAACGTTCACGGACCTACGGAGGAGTCCTCAGACGAAGAAAAAGAGATTTACTACGAACAAGTCGAACAAATCATCCTTGGGGATTTGAACGCAAAAATAGGTCGGGAGCCGGTATTCAGGCCTTACGCAGGCACCCATAGTTTGCATGAGAACACTAATGACAATGGACTTCGAGTCTTAGAATTGGCAGCATCGAAAAACATGGTCGTTGCGAGTACCAGGTTCTCGCGTAAAGATATCTACAAAGCCACCTGGGTATCACCTGATGGAGTCACTCGTAACCAAATAAACCACTTGTTGATAGACCGTCGCTACTACTCGAACTTGATGACGGTACGAACGTACCGAGGTGCCAATATCGACTCGGATCACTATCTTGTTGGTATGGTTTTCCGAGGGCGGATTGCCTTGCGAAGACGCATTGCATCTGCCGATCAGGTTCGAATCAACACGGCTGCCCTGCGCAATGAAAACACCAGTAACACCTTTGGTAATGCGCCCTAGAAATACCTGATTTAGGGAGAGTAAGTCCTGGAGCCAGTATACTGGGCGTAAATAAGAAGTGGACAAGCTTTAAGAATACTGTCATTAGTACTGCCAACTTCACCTAAGGCAGCAGTCGTAAGAATCGGAACGACTGAACGTAAGAATATTGCGTACCGGGCAATGCAACAATCTCATAGAACGCGGGCACGCGAAGAGGAATATAAAGAGCTCAGAAGAACAGAAAAACGGCTTCACAGACAAAAAAAATCAGCCTGGGAGAAGAACCTAATCTGTGAAATAGAAAACAGCCGAGAGCGAGGTCCGCACCAGGCGCGGAAGTTCTACCAATCCGTCCGAAACATGACGCAGTACACACCACGTTGCACAGCACATACTGCAAGGACGGAGAGGGAAATCTAATCACTGATCCTGAAAGCATACTGGAGCGATGGGAAGTGTACTTTAATAAATTGCTAAATGGTCAGCTCACTGCAGAATTGGAGGCTCCACTACTTCAAGAAGAATACCCTATGTTGCCGCCACCAAGCATAGAAGAGGTTGAGAAGGCTATAGGCCGGCTTAAACAGAACAAAGCCCCGGGAGCCGATGGCATACCAGCCGAATTATTTCATCACGGCGGGCCAGCCTTACGTCAAGCAATTCATGATATTATAGTGCACGTATGGGAGCAGGAAGAAATGCTGGCGAAAAGGCATAATATGCTCCATACATAAGAAGGGAGATGTCACAACGTGCAGCAATTATAGAGGTATCACGTTGTTGAGTACCGCCTATAAGATACTCTCGTCTATCCTACAAGACCGGATAACCACATACGCTAAAACCGTCATCGGACAATATCAGTGTGGTTTCATTCCAGGCAAATCAACAACTGATCAGATCTTTACCCTTAGGCACGTGAGGGAAAAATGTCTAGAATTTAACATCCCAACATACCATCTGTTTATAGACTTTAAGGCCGCCTATGATAGCATAGCCAGGGTAGAACTTTACAAAGCCATGAGAGAATTCGGCATCCCAAATAAATTGACACGACTATGTAGGTTGACCATAACCAACGTAACAGTCCAAGTAAAAATAGCCGGATTGCTATCCAGACCAATCAACATATTTAATGGACTCTGACAAGGGGTCGGTTTGGCTTGCCTCCTCTTCAACCTGGCGTTTGAGAATGAAATCTGTGACTCTGGAACGGCAACAAGAGGGACCATCGTCAACAAGTCCAGCCAGTTACTGGCTTACGCAGACGACATCGACATCATCGGAAGAAACGAACAAGCTGTACACGATTCCTTCATCCAGATCAAGCAGGCGGTACCAAATCTGGGGCTGCACATTAGTGAAGGTAAAACAAAGTACATGGTGGCGTCGAATGCGAGAGGAACAGTTGGTCAAACAATCAAGGTAGCGGAGCACGAATTTGAAGTGGTGCAATCCTTTAAATACCTTGGGTCAATAGTAGCAGCCGATAACAATATAGACGAAGAAATACGCGGGCGGCTTCTCAAATCCAACAGAGCCTACTACAGTCTGTCAAAGCTCTTCAAATCCAGAAATCTCACCATAACTTCAAAACTGCTGCTGTACAGGACCATGGTCCTGCCAGTACTCACATATGGATCCGAGACTTGGGTGCTTAGCAAAAGGCACTCCGACCTCTTAGCTGCGTTCGAGAGAAAAGTCTTAAGGAGAATTGTTGGCCCCATATGTGAGGAAGGACGATTCCGGAGACGGTACAATCATGAACTGTACGCAATCTACCTAGAAGCAGATATCGTGACAAAAATTAAGCTCGGTAGACTCCGGTGGGCAGGGCACCTAGCTCGCATGAGCGAAGAGGAACCTGCTCGGAAAGTTCTTTGTGGTACATTCTATGGTAGACGACAGCCTGGGTAGACCATGCTTGCGCTGGAGAGATGGCGTAGACCAGGACGCCCGATAGGTGGAGAGACTTGTTGGAAGAGGCCAGGACAGGAACCCGGTTGTCGAGCCGATGATGATGATGATGTGTCTTTTGAAATGGCCTCCTATTTTTCGAGTTATTGGAACTAGAGCGATGATACTGGTATATACATTTATGTACGTCTAAACATGGGCTATAAAATCAGCTTTTAATCAGTGGCAGTTAGTTGAAATCTATCAGAGGATTTGTTGACAATGTCAAAAATACTCGTAAATGTATAACCTCAAAAACACAGGTGGGGCCTAGCCTATTGGTCTTGCGATTTTTGTATCGTTCAAATGATATCTTATTACACTTTTCTTACTGATCTCATGAGATTATTTAGTTTTCCTTGGAAGTTACATAAGGTCAGGTTATGGACTTGTAAAAACATTTAATTTCGTATCTCAAGAAAGCTAACTCATAAGCCCAGATTCACACTAAAGACTAAAGGGCCGATATAAATACAATCTCCATACGTTAAAGTATTCTTTACACGTGTACAAATATTTTATCGTACCGAGTGCGTATCAAGATCGGCAGAAGAGTGCTAATCTGGCCTATCTAGCGGAGCTAATTCGTTAACACTTCACATTTTAAAATTTTGAGCAAGTTTTATGAATTGGAAAAGATGATCTTGAATTTGTATGCTTGAATGGAAAAAGAAGGCAAATATACAAAGTTTTCATAATCCTTGGAATAATGGTTAAGGAGATGGACAGTCATGCCAGAGACGGAGATTCTTTTCCCAGCCGTTGCCATCTTGAAACCAAATCTTGGCATTAGAAGGGCTTCTCATCTTACACATTCAGACTCGTCAGAAAATTATAGGTCCCCTCCATTCCTGCTGTTAGTTCACAACACAGCAATGGTTAAGAGTAAATCAATAGGTTCAAGTTAGTTCTCAACAAAATGTCATGCAAATAAATTTAAATATGGCTGCCTATTATTATATGAATTTTATTGTAACAAGAAACAAGTCCCAAGCCGCAATTTTCCTTATTTGAAGTTAAAAAATAAATTCTGTTAAGCGTTTGAGCAAATTTGCACGACTTAACCGCTCGCTTTTTCTAATTTATTTTTCTGCAGTGAACTTTTTGTCAAGCCCCAAAATAACAAAGCCAACAAAAGCCACAGATGTACAAAAGTATTATCATCAAAATTATTCTAATAAAATATCAAAACAAACTACACATTGTGTCAAACTTGAATTTAACTTTTGTGCCCGAAAACCTCTGATGTAGATTTCTTTTTCAAATTTCACCATTGCACCTACCTATACATACTCCTCGTACATGTTGTAAGCCCAAAAGCCGAAACCCCTGTACGAAAGAAAAAAGAATTCTAATTCTCACTTGGGAGCTAAAAGTTCACCTGAGGTTCTGCTCCCCCATGTTAGCCAACAGGATGATCATGATAGCGCCAGGCACACGAGGGCAAAACAAGAAAAGGAAAAAAAATATAAGAAAAACAATAACTTTTGGCAGGAACTCAGAAAGGACGAACAAATAAAGACTAAAGTTCTCAAATACAACCCGGAGCCCGCAGGGTATGATGTGATGTGCTCAGAGTTGCTTTTACCACTTATGTAAATCTTGCACTGAAATGGGAATTTATTGCAAAAGTTTTGATTTTATTGTGAACAGGATTCTTTTTGTGCCATTCTTTTGCTCTTCAAATAACTATACACATGTTGTTGTACTCGTAGGCCCTTAAGTTGACGGAATAGAATGATTTGATAGCCAGCAAGTACGAGTAAGTGGAGACCGTAAGGCTTTGCTGTTGATGTCGATGTCTTTTCGAAACAATGAAATGTTATCCTTGAGATGGATATGTTTTTTTTTTTGGTTTTTAGCTTGAAACATATCTAAAGTGGGCTGCAGGGATATGTGTAATCTTTGTAGTGGAAGTTATCTTGAGAGTTTTTTTCTTAACTTCTTTGCGTCATCTGTCATGTCAAGATGCATAAAGCCCACAGTTTTGCATCCTCTTCTGGAATGGGACATTGATGTATGGTCAAAAAGTCGAGAATTGAACTGTACCTACATTGTATGAATGAGTTTGGAGAAGATGTGATATGGAAGGTATCTACGAGTATGTAGCTTGATGACGTTAGATTGGGAAAAAATTGAAGCTCTGAGATAATTGGATTATATGAAACTTTTGTTGCTTGTCAGTTTAGATATTTTGAAAAAAAAACCTGAGACTAATGTTTTAACTGTGAAGTATTGGTAACAGATGCGCATTTTTGGTTTTTGAAACTATCAATAAGTCAATTTTTTTTTTTTAAACTTAAACTTTAACAAGTTTAATGTCAACAAGACTGTTAGGGACTGTCAGGTAGAAATAGATATCATCAATTCTGATGAATTGAGATTTAAGTTAGCGAAATGAGTAAGCTTTACTCAGAGAAAACCTCAGATCAAATCAACTAATTATAAGTTTTTTTTGACATGTTAAATATTTGACAAGATACCACATCTTAACGTCGGTGGACAGTTCACGTTGCTTTGCGTGATATAACCATGCCGTCAAATCGCTCGTGAAGTAGGTCAATTAGGTCTTCAGCTGTGTGGTACATAGTGCCTGGCTCATCATATTTAGAAGAAAAAGCTATTGGTTATCATTGATCGGTAATGGTCTCCAAAGATGGAAGTCCCAATGCCATATCCTTATTTTCGAAGAAGTACGGACCGATGCACCAACATCAAACAGTGAGTTTCTGCCACCGTAGAGATTGGCATTATTCAAATTCGGCTTGATATGCCAAACACATATCACCAAATCAATATACAGGGTGCATTTTATGTTCCAGGTCGATTTAGATAAGTTTCCATTTTTGTTGTGAATGAAATTTGTCAGTAGGCATTAGGTAGTCGTAGAGACTGGTCGATATCAATTTATTTGCAGCATCTTACACCGCAACAATTATTCAATTTTAAATACATAGTTTAAGATTTGACTGGCTTTCTTTATAAACATAATAGCCGCTAGTGCAACACTGAAAACCCTTGATTGATACACAAAGGACCACTACCATTCGTAGAGTATATTTATGGTGTGGCATTTGGGCCAGTGGCGTTATTGACCCATATTTATTTAAGGATGCTATAGGCAATACTGTAATAGTTACTGGGTCACCACTATCGGGACACGTTTGAAAAATATCTTGTGCCCGAATTGGATCAATTAGGGCTACAGAAGTCTGCGAAATGTGCTTAAAAAAAGCTCGCCTTTGCATGGCCAGAGGATCCCTCTTGATCTTCATCATATTCATACATACTCTTAAGTAATTGAAAAATAAACACCGATCACCGATAAATCGCATAAATCGTGAACATTCATTAAATTTTCTAAAAGTGTTACGGTCGAATTTCGGTTACCCTATCCTCGTACCCTTTATTACCAATTATCTTTGACAGGTGTTTCTTTCAATCTATGGAAAGAGAAAAGGGCAGCCATCGTCTCTCAGAAAACTCATCACTCACTCACTATTTTGAAGAAACAGAAATCGATGTCAACTTTGATACTAAGATTAGATTAGAGTTTCGCAAACTGACAGACGGGCGGTCTAGTCAGAGCTTGAACTTACTAATTAAAAAATAAATTGCATGACTGGGTCGCACGAAGTTACTCCTATGTAATAGACTAGGAATCTTAAAAACGAATGTTATTAGAGAAAACTGTTCATAAGGATAAAATTAATTTTTTAAATTCTTTTAGAGACAAAAACAGAATGCTATGCAAATATGAATTTATACAAGAACAAAAATTATAATTTTGGTATGCTTACTTTAAGATTTTATTACTGTACGAATGAAAATTAAATTGCCAAAAAAAATATTGCACCGTTTTTGAAATATCGAATTTTCAAAAAAAAAAAATGATTTTTTTTTTCAAAAATTCAAAAACTCTTTTTTTTTAAGTTTTGGAATGCAATGGATTTTACACTTTTTAGAAGCCTCTCTACAAAAAATTTCATTAAAATCCGTCATGTCGATAATGAGTAATTCAAAATTTAAAAAATAGTTCTATGGTAGGTACAAGCTGTAATATCTTAATTTCAATTTTTTTTTATTAAATTAAAGATCGTTAAAATTAATTGAAGTACAAAAATTTTTATCAAAATTCTAGGCTCCGTTTTCGAGAAAAATACGATTTTAAAAGTCATTTTTTGACATTTGTATGGTGGGTACCTTTATTTCTAGGTAAAATAAAACTTTTTTTCATACATCTTGTAGAATATGTTGATAAACTTTTATTTATCAAGTTTGAAAAAAATCTAATATAAGGTTTTTGAAATATTGAGTTTTGAAAAAAAAATTGAATTTTTTTTTTTAAATCCAAAACAAATTTTTTTTTGAAAATTTAAATACATAATTCTATTTAAATTTTTGGGAAGCTTTAGCACAAAAAAAAATGATCAAAATCCGTTGTACCGTTTTTGAGAAAATCAAAAACTAAAAAAATAGTTCTTTGGGGGGTACCATCAATATCCATTTTTCGGAAAAATTTTTTCATTCAGTACCTAGTTTTAACTAAATAAAATTTTTTTGTATCTTTCTTTTTACAAATCTGTCGTGTAGTTTTGGAGAAAAAAAATATTTACAAAATTTCGTAAAAAATTCGTATGGCAGGTACCGTTATCTTTGGTCTTAAAAAAAAAGAAAAAAACTTGTGGGGGGAAAAATTAAAAATGATATCTACCAAGTTTGAAGAAAATCGGCCGAGCCGTTTAGGCTGTAGTCGAACCGACAGACAGACAGAGAGACCGACAGACAGACAGACAGAATTGCGAGACCCACTTTTTTAGTCTTCGCTATCATCGTAATGTCAACTTTGATCAAAATCTCGAGTTCGATTTTTTTACGAATGCATAACTTGCCCTTTAGTACCTATAAGTCGCAATTAAAAATCAAGCATGAGGTTTTTGAAACATTGAGTTTTGAAAAAAAAAAAATTGAAACTTTTTTTTAGAAATCCAATAAAAAAATTTTCGAAAATTTGAATACACAATTCTATTAAAATTTTTGGGAATCCTTAGCAGACAAATGTATCGATTATACTGGGTTTTTGAAAAAATCAAAAGCAAAATTATTGATAACCACTTTTCGGAAAATTTTTGTCAACCATTATCTAGCTTCAACTAAATGAAATTTTTTCGTGTCTTTTTTTTTTTTTAAATCTGTCGAACAATTTTTGAGAATAAAATATTTATTAGATTTCGAAAAAAATCGTATGGCAGGTACAGTTATTTTTGGTCTTTAAAAAAAAAAAAAAAACGTGTAGGAAGACAAAATTAAAAATACCATATAGCAAGTTTAGAGAAAACCGGCCAAGCCATTTAGGCTGTAGTCAAAAAGATAAACGGACAGAATTGCGAGACCCACTTTTTTGGTCTTCGTAATGTCAACTATGATCAAACTCTTGAGTTCAAGTAGTAGATTCGGGTACTAATTTGACAAGAAGTAGCAGAAAAAAGGACATTTTTATTTTTAATTCGTTCTGGTTTCGGTAGTAAATAATTCCGATAAAGCCGAATTGGTGGAGGTTTTAAAACCTTTTTGTTCTTTCAGGGTCAGGTTAAAGCTTGGTAATTTTTGTTAAGCTTCATCTTCTTTTGTTTTATTTGTTTTAAAGATATTGGGCTTCAATCCTACATTGTTGCAAGGTTTCACATGAGTAATTCAATTTATACTTTCCAAATTCCCATTCGGAATCACTGATGCCATTAACGCTATGTTATCGGAGTTTGTAAATACTTTTACACCCCTGGCCTTAGTTTAACTAAGATCTAGTTAATAAATAGAAGTTAAAGGAAAGAAGATAAGATTCCATCCTGTGGAGTACCTCTACACTTTCCCACATCTGTAATCATAAGACTCGTTTAAAGCAGTGTATCCAGTTTATAACAAACGGATTGACGTTGTTGGAATTTAGAGCTTGTCAAATTGTATTATTTTCAACATTGCTGGAAGCCCGTTCTATACCTTGGAATGCTTCCAGAGCAAATTCTTTGAAAACAATTATTAAATTTTTGATTATGCCGACAACTTCCTGAAGCTTTGTATCAACAGCGGGACCTGGGCAGCACACCGTTATTTAACTTAAGTTGAACATAGATTTTAATTTGTCTTTCTAGGGTCTTAAGAAAAAAAGAGGAAAGTTATTGGCCTACAGTCTTTTGGTTCATTGTGAGTAGGATTGCCAGACTTCAGAATGAAGATGACACTGACTTCTCTCAACCAGGGGGAATGTAGCTGATGTTAGCACATCCCATAATATGTCCACTGGAATTTAAATAATTAAATATTTAGAGCCTTGGCGGATGATTGGAATTATTACATCAGGCCCTGCAGACTTGTATACTGAGAGGACTCCAGTGGTCTTAACCACCTTCCTATGTCTATATAATATTTTGGTATCTTCATTAGATATTCCAATTATGCTGGGCACTCTGTCCACAGAAAATGTTTCGTTAATACATCTTGGGAAGTGAATGCTCAAAAGTGTTTCTAATGTCTCAGTGCAGGAGCCTGTCCAGGTTTTTCCGGGTCTTTTAAGGAAAACCACTCGAATATAAACCTATCAAAGGACTTTCCTGCGCCTAGAAATATCATTTGT
Organism: Philhelius festivus; assembly: GCA_963931855.1. Classification (NCBI taxonomy): domain Eukaryota; kingdom Metazoa; phylum Arthropoda; class Insecta; order Diptera; family Syrphidae; genus Philhelius; species Philhelius festivus. The sequence continues at coordinate 39,267,038 of OZ007554.1, read as the reverse complement.
GAATGTTCTTTTAGCATAGGTTGTCTTATTTTTATATTAATTTTTGCTGATCTTAAAGAGATCCTAGTCAGCGGGTTCGTTACTGTATTTTGCTATATTGAAAAACCACCTTGAGTTTTCCCAAGAAAAGATAGTTCCTTGGACCAGCATAAGGGGTTGAGCTAGCTTTTTATTTAGATAATTGACCAAGAACTTTCCTTAGCAGTATTTATGATTGACATTATGTTAGTTCACTAACGTGTTTATCAATATCTGAGCACTTTATCAATGGTCGGTTTTCGAACAGGCCCAAAGATGAGGTCAATCTTATATTAAAGACGTCCCACTTTCTTTTCCTGAGATTTCTATAGGGCTTTGAATTTTCTAACCCGTGCTCTATTTAGAATGAAACAATACTTGATACCTTCCAGTCACTGATTGCGTAGAGTTAGTGCGAAGTGTCACGTCGAGCACTTCTTTTCTATTTCTTCTAATAAACGTAGGCTCATTACTTATATTTAAGATCAGAATATTTGTATTTATGACAAATTTTGAAAATTGACTCTTTTCTTGTGTTTCTATCCGTGCTATTGTAAATTATGAGCATTTGCATCACAACAAGCTAGGAGGTACCAAGCATTCGTTCATACTTATTGCATTCCGATCTTCAACCAGAGTTTCCATCACACTGAGGTACCTCGGCTCGGGATGTCGTTGTTCTGTGGTAATCCTTCTCATAAGCTGATTCGGGTGATCGATGATGTTCCTCATTAATTTCTTCGTTGAATGAACTAGATATTTGTCCAGTGGGATTAAATTCGCTTCTGTGTAGAGATGCTAATTCCTGTAGTGCTTCTGTCGTTGACGGTGGAAGTAGAGTTCAGTGCAGATCCTTAGTATCTTCCTTTCGAATAGTTGAAGTTCCTTCATAGCTGTCTTCGAGATGGAAAACCAGACTGGGAAGGAATAGCTAATCACTGGTCGCAGGAGATGCGTTGAAGTGGTACTTGACATTTGGCTTTGCCACTATAGAGGATCCGTCAGAGAGTTTTAGGGCCAGATTTCTGCAAATTGTTGCGGTGCGAAGGCCTCTACCAGTTGAAGGTCTCCTGAAGCAGACAAGTTCCGATTTGGAAGTATAGGATTAGACCGTCTATCCACACGAATGCTTTCTCGACATCCAGAAAGCATCCGACGCACGGTGACACGATTACTGTTGAGGGCTGTGGTGATATCGTGTTGGAATTTAACCAGTTGATGCAAGGTTGAGTGTTTTTCTCGAAAGCCGAATTGCATGTCAGGGATGATTGAATTTTCACAGCAGAATTTCTTCAGCCTTCGTAAGATTAATTCTTCCAGTAATTTGCTGATATTGTTGAGAAGTGATATTGGTCTGTAGTTGGAAACTAAGTTGGAAGCATCTTTCTTCGGAATTGGAACAATCTTCGCTGTTTTCCACTTCTGGGAGAAGTAACAGTTGTTGATGCAGTTGTTTAAAATGATTGTGAGGAAAATCATTACCGCCTGTGGCAGCCTTTTCAGGATGTAGTAGGAGACACCATCTGGTCCAGCAGACTATTTTGGCTTAGAATTGCCGATGATTTCTACAACCACCTCCTTGCATAAATTTGGACTATCAGTGGGATCATTTCATCATCATCGGCTCGACAACCGGGTTCCGGTCCTGGCCTCTTTCAACAAGTCTCTCCACCTATCCCGGTCTCTAGCCGACGCCATCCAGTTGCGCACCCCAAGGCTTCGGGCGTCCTGGTCTACGCCATCTCTCCAGCGCAAGCATGGACTATCACGCTGTCGTCTACCATAGAATGTACCACAAAGAACTTTCCGAGCAGGTTCCTCTTCGCTCATGCGAGCTAGGTGCCCTGCCCACCGGAGTCTACCGAGCTTAATTTTTGTCACGATATCTGCTTCTAGGTAGATTGCGTACAGTTCATGATTGTACCGTCTCCGGAATCGTCCTTCCTCACATATGGGGCCAACAATTCTCCTTAAGACTTTTCTCTCGAACGCAGCTAAGAGGTCGGAGTGCCTTTTGCTAAGCACCCAAGTCTCGGATCCATATGTGAGTACTGGCAGGACCATGGTCCTGTACAGCAGCAGTTTTGAAGTTATGGTGAGATTTCTGGATTTGAAGAGCTTTGACAGACTGTAGTAGGCTCTGTTGGATTTGAGAAGCCGCCCGCGTATTTCTTCTTCTATATTGTTATCGGCTGCTACTATTGACCCAAGGTATTTAAAGGATTGCACCACTTCAAATTCGTGCTCCGCTATCTTGATTGTTTGACCAACTGTTCCTCTCGCATTCGACGCCACCATGTACTTTGTTTTACCTTCACTAATGTGCGGCCCCAGATTTTGTGCCGCCTGCTCGATCTGGATGAAGAAACCGTGTACAGCTTGTTCGGTTCTTCCGATGATGTCAATGTCGTCTGCGTAAGCCAGTAACTGGCTGGACCTGTTGACGATGGTCCCTCTTGTTGCCGTGCCAGAGTCACGGATTGCTTTCTCCAACGCCAGGTTGAAGAGGAGGCAGGCCAAACCGTCCCCTTGTCGGAGTCCATTAAAGATGTTGATTGGTCTGGATGGCAATCCGGCTATTTTTACTTGGCTTGTTACGTTGGTCATGGTCAACCTACATAGTCGTGTCAATTTATTTGGGATGCCGAACTCTCTCATGGCTTTGTAAAGTTCTACCCTGGCTATGATATCATAGGCGGCCTTAAAGTCTATAAACAGATGGTATGTTGGGATGTTAAATTCTAGACATTTTTCCCTCACGTGCCTAAGGGTAAAGATCTGATCAGTTGTTGATTTGCCTGGAATGAATCCACACTGATATTGTCCGATGACGGTTTTAGCGTATGGGGTTATCCGGTCTTGTAGGATAGAGGAGAGTATCTTATAGGCGGTACTCAACAACGTGATACATTTATAATTGCTGCACGTTGTGACATCTCCCCTCTTATGTATGGGGCATATTAAACCTTTTCGCCAGTCTTCTGGCATTTCTTCCTGCTCCCATACGTGTACTATAATATCATGAATTGCTTGACGTAAGGCTGGCCCGCCGTGATGAAATAATTCGGCTGGTATGCCATCGGCTCCCGGGGATTTGTTCTGTTTAAGCCGGCCTATAGCCTTTTCAACCTCTTCTATGCTTGGTGGCGGCAACATAGGGTATTCTTCTTGAAGTAGTGGAGCCTCCACTTCTGCAGTGAGCTGAACATTTAGCAATTCATTGAAGTACACTTCCCATCGCTCCAGTATGCTTTCAGGATCGGTGATCAGATTTCCCTCTCCGTGCTTGCAGTATGTGCAGCGTGGTGTGTACTGCGTCATGTTTCGGACGGATTGGTAGAACTTCCGCGCCTGGTGCGGACCTCGCTCTCGGCTGTTTTCTATTTCACAGATTAGGTTCTTCTCGCAGGCTGATTTCTTTTGTCTGTGAAGCCGTTTTTCTGTTCTTCTGAGCTCTTTATATTCCTCTTCGCGTGCCCGCGTTCTATGAGATTGTTGCATTGCTCGGTACGCAACATTCTTACGTTCAGTCGCTAGCTTGCATTCATCATCAAACCAGTCGTTCCGATTTTTACGACTGCTGCCTAAGATGGAGTTGGCAGTACTAATGACAGTATTTTTAAGACGTGTCCACTTTTCATTTACGCCCAGCATACTGGCTCCAGGACTTACTCTCCCTAAGTCAGGTGTTTCTAGGGCGAGTCCTAACGCATTACCAAAGGTGTTACTGGTGTTTTGCTGGATTGATAATATTAAAATTTACTCTATCCGGATTTGGTTGCAGTGTTTGTTGAACTGTTGCCTCAACTTCTTGTAAGAAAGTTGGGTCAGTAGGTGGGCTCGGTGTGAAGTTTCCTTCGAAGTAGTCGGCGAACGCTTCCACCTTGTCTTGGGCCGAGGTAGCTTGATTATCATTGCTGATGATGGTATTTGTGGCTGTTTTCCAATGATCCAATTGATGTTTTTGAAAGCATCTGGTCCTGGCTTGATTGCTTGTAATCTTTTCTGGTATTGGATATTATTGTGGTATTGAATAGAGTTCCGGAACATGATTTTGACTTGCTGTAGCTCATTCCAAACTATCTGGTAGTTTCTGTTTGTTGTATTCAGATCACTTTGATGGATCCGACGTTTTCTTAAACGTACTCGGGAAGGTGTTGGTATCTATCTTTTGACATTTTAGACTGTTTTTGCTTGTCTAGGGCATCAGATACGGCATGTTCAAAGTTGACAATTGCTGCATCTATTTCGATATCCAGAAGATTCTTGTCTGAATGTGGGAGAGTTAAGCTGTCTTCTATGTCTCTGTGAAGTCTATCAATATCCAGCCGTCTGAAATTAATGAAATTCTCAGGAGCTTCTGTTGTAAGGAGTATGGGTTGGTTGAGGTTAATCGATAGTTGAACAGCTTCATGGTCCGAGTCACTATGCAATAATGTACAGACATAATTCCGGATTTCCGGAAGAGTGTACACCAGGTTCGAGGAAGCCAGGAAGAAGTCCAGCGTTGATGGGGTTCTGGTGAAGGTGGGTTTGTGTTGTGAAACAACCACTAAGGAGTGCTGGTCGTTGTTGGCGTCCAGCCAGTCAACAATCGCCTTGCCCTCAGGTGAAATCGTAGTATCCAGCCACATGTGATGCCTGGCATTCAAATCACCGCCGATGAGTCCATATGTGCTTCTCTCGAGGACACCGTTGAGAATTTGGAGGTCATTGTGAATATTTCTCATGCTGGATTGGCACTTGAAATAGACGCTGATGATTATAAGAGTTTCATCTCTTCCAAGTTTAATGGTGACGGCAGTGGCTTCACTGGTTCTGAGACCTGTGATAATGGTTTCGGCAGTGTTGGGGCAAATCTTCTTTTTTACGTAGATTGCCGTCCCTCTACGGCCCTCATCTTTGTCCTTTCGGAAGGTTTTGAAGCCGGCCATGTCGATGTTGTTGCGTCTGGTGACGTTGGTCTCACTGATGAGAGCGATGTCCGGGTTTTTGATTTTCATCCACAAATTAAATGTCGTTCTCTTCTCAAGGCTGTACAACGAATTGACATTGAGAGGATGCGGAGCTTCTTTAATTGCATATTTGGAATATGAAGGTGGCCAGCGCCACGGACTTCTCTCCTCCGCTAAGCTGAGGATAGTTCGATGGAACTGCACTCCGAGCTTTTCCAATGACCGTGAGTAGGTCGGATCGAAAAATCCTTTGGACTTCGGTGTTCAGGTTCGTTGGTGCGGTTGTTGTTGGTTTGGTTGGTCCACTCCTTGGTGTTGTTGCTTGGGGTGTGATCGCCTTCGCTGGTTTCGTTTTCTGTTGTTGCTGTTGGCTCCTGGAATTGGTTGGTTTCTGCGAAGAACCGCGTTTCACCATTGATGCAAAGCTGAGTGCAGGGCAGATAATCAAACATGCTGATTTTGCAGCAAATACCTGTTGTGCCTTTTTTCGGCTGACATTTTGTTTTTTTCGGTGAGTCTTTCCTTAAGTGTTGGGCAGCCCTTGAAACTGGCTGGATGACCTTTCTTTTTGCAGTTGACACACCATACATCCAACCCAATATTCTCCTTACGTTGGCATTGCCCAAGTTCATGATCCTCTTTACACTTAACGCACACGTACTGGCGTCCGCAGTTGGTGGCAACGTGTCCAAAACGCTGGCAGTTCCGGCACTGAACAATGTCGTCGGCCTTTAGTCGCTCCCAGTGCACCTTCTGGTTCATTATTAGAGTCTTCGTGTAGACTTCGTTAATGTCACATTTCTTCGATAGCTCTACTACAAAATTGTTATAGGTTTTCCCTTGGGCCTTCTTGGCTTTAAAATGGGATACCTTGACCACTGGAAGTCCTTCTATCCGTAGTTCGTCCTCAACTTCGATGGCAGCATAGGTATGGTGTATTCCTTTAAGAAGAAGTAGTTTCTTTCTATCCTCGCGTGGTGTGAAAGAGTTGAACTGGATTTTTCTGGCTTTCAGGAAGTTTTTGATGATTTCGAAGGCTTCTCTGTTTCCAGTGGAAATAATAGTCGTCTTTGTATTTCTGTTTTTGAACATTACACTCAATCTCTTGCTTTTGCAGAACCTGCTGATTTCAGCAATGTTGCCGGAATAGCGGCAGGACATGGTATTCATGGATGGATATGGATCAATAATGACGGGATTGGTGGAGGTGTATATAATCAGACAGACTAAATTTACATTACATTACATATTCCACTACTCCGTAGATAAATCTACGAAGTAGAGACACTGAAAGCACTGGTAACTCAGACCATCGGCTTATACAATACAACAGAGAGAGACAGACAGAAAGAAAGAACAACAGAAAAAGCACATGTCAACAGGTATTTGAACGGTCCCCATCCAAGTACTAACCGCGCTCAACGATGCTTGATTTCGCTAATCGATGGGAAGCGATGCTTTCATCAGAGCCAAGGCCGTTGACGACAGACTAAATTTAGGTCTCTCTTTTGCCTTCCCAATCACGGTATCGTATTCAAGGCTAGATCTGAAGGGATCCAAGTATTTAATATCTTTTAGCAGATTGCACATCGTATGCATGGACGAAGAAGAGGAGGAATCGATTTCTGTACATGTTCTGTTTTATCCCAAGGACGTGGACTCTATTTGGCAGATCTACTACAATGATCCTAGTTATCTGGCGAAAAACGAGCAACCTAGTTCGCTCCATAAGTAGCTTTACAATTGGTTTAACGATTAGGGAGAGAGTCTCCAAGATTCAATGTGATACCAAAATGAACCAATCCATGATCAGAGTGCGTCGGCTCTTTTGCTAACACCTACGTCAACGTTACCTAAACTTGGACTTAAGCTCGCAGGGCCTGACACTATTGATCCAGGGCTCTTGAATCAGGGCTATATCAAAGTTATCAATTAACAATGAAATTAAAGTGGCCGAGTTCAGCTTAATGTGTTCTGTGTTTATTTGTAACACCTTCATCATGGTTGTTTCTATTTTGAAAGTTGCCTTCCGCTGCCGGTCGCACCACAACGTCACTGATGTCAACCATTAGTTTAAAGTCACTGGGTAGAAGTATTGCCATAGTTTCCTAATTAAGCATAGCTACGCCTTCTTGGCCTGTTTTAGTGGGCGTTTCCATCTATTTATCCTGCCAGTCGCCACTATAAAAGCTGGAATTTTGATCTCAGGAGAGATTCCCTACATGGACACTCTCTATATTGATTAAAGCCTTTTATTTCACTTCATCCATAAAAAGTCCTGAAGTCTGAATAGACCACAAACACGCCACAAAAACTATGATTTGAAAATAAATTAAAAAGTAATAAAATATTGAGCAAAACAACTCACTCTGAGCATTCCGAAGAAAATACTTTATTTGTTGTTTCTGTTTTCGAAACTTCGACAGAAAACCAAATAAACTTTTCCAATACGTAGTACACCAAACTTTGCCGACTTTTTCCAAATTATTTTTATCATTGCATAGCTTACTCTTACGAATGAATACGCCCCCAAGAAAATCATTTAATCGAATAATCCACTTGAAGGAGCTTAATAAAAAGCTCCAAACTGAAAATAAGATTAAGAAGCGTCCTGCCACAGTCGTCATTGATTTCCCCATCCCCTCATTTCCAGGATAATACCATTAAATCAACACTGTCGATTTCAAAAAAAATTCCATGACATTTCCAAATTGATTATTTTCTTCCAAAAAAAAAAATTTTCTTGCTGTCTGCGAATCGAATGTAAAGGGAAAACATTCGTGGGTTTTTCTTTTGCAGAAGGATGCCATTAAATTTCAAATTCTTGTGCGTATGCATATCTTAATTTGCAATTTGCTTTCCCTTACAAAAGAGTTCAGGTGTGGCACATAAAATCCTTGAATGAAAAAAGTGTGTTTTGTATGTTTGTATGGAACAAATATTGTTTTGCCCCCGCCGCCATCCCCTGGCAAAAGTCATTTTCCAGGAAGAAAAGCAATTTAAAGAAATAAATATGAAGACGTTTGTAAGAAAAAACTTCTGCCATGCAACAGTAGGCGGGGTGTACGAGAATTGTAAAGGTGAAAGTTGGGAACACGAGAGGACATTAAATTAAATAAACGCAATAAAGGAACCTCGACCACCTGCTCTGCGGAGCGAAGGCAAGCCCAATTCGGGGAACGAGTCAAGGACTTCTCGCTGAGAGGATTGAGCCAAGGAAGACAGAAAATATCCACATCCAAGAAGTGTCTGTGCGAAATGAGTTAAGCGCCTAAACAAACCGAGTTCAGGTAGGAAAACAAGTGTCAGATATGCCCCCAAGGATATATTTCAATCGCCTCCTGCCTTCACAACCCACAGTACAAAAAACAACAACAAAAAAACCTGGAAAAGAGGAAAAAACTTTCAAGGCAATGCGGCGTGTTAAGTTTATTGGCAATATCCTTTTCAGTAACAAAAACACGAACGGATGTACAAACAAAAACTTTGGATCCGATATGAGTTCAATTTGCGCCCTTTTTTGTCTGTGAATATAGAGAGTACATGCGTCGGGATAAGCCGCTTTTGCACAGGATTAGGACATGCTACTTTTGTTTGTGTACTTTTATGAGCTTTGTATAGGTAGTAGATAGAAGGGTGAGCATAATGGGACTTTTTTTTGACTTGTTTCCTCGGGTTAGGGGAAAATGATCGACCAGGTTTTCCTTTACATTTTTGCCTCGTCCTGTGTCTGAAGCGAATTCCCAAGTGGCGTATTGAACAAACGCAATGGGATTTCTGGCTTTGAATTTGTTAAATTATTTTTTTTTCTTTTTTTGAAATACAAAATTTTCCAAGTGATGGTGGAGCAAGTTCTAAAGAACTTATTTGGCACAAGCTTAAATGAGTGTCTCATGACAGTGTGTATTTTGATTGCAAACGTGTTGCCAAATTGGTGTTTCTTTTATTTTGTAACCTTTTTGAACTTGATGTGTTTTTTATTGATGAAAATTTAACTTTTTCGTTTTTAAATTGTTTTCTATAGTAAGTAACTGTATGATGATGGTTAGTCATCAAGGAGCTCGTTTAACGCAGTTGATGGTGGCTGTAATAGATCCATATCTATTAGCTGTCCAAAACACATATAATTTTGATGTTTGAGAAAGCCATTAAAGAAGTGTCTTTCGTCAAGTCTCCAGGTATCTCGATCGCGAGCCGATATATCATCCAGGTGGAGAGTCCCCTGAATACGTAGAAATAGGTCGGGTATGGTTGGTTTAGTTTTTTAAGTTTATTAAAAGTAATGAAGGCATTTGCTTCAAAGGAAAATTACTCCTATAGTGGCTAGAACCTTTTCTTTTTCTGTCGTATTTCCGCATGGGAAATAGACTAGGGGATGGATATCCAAATTTAGTTAAGGTATATGGGTCACAGAGTTTACTATCTTGAAGATATGAAAAACAGTTGGTAGACAAATGTTAAGTTGGAAATGTTTTACCAATGGAAACTCCTGCGTCTTAAAAAATAGACAGCGCCTACACTGAACCAAAAAGGTACATGATTCGAAGGAAAAACTGCATGTTTTTAAAGAAACACTTCATTAAAAACGCGCCAAGAATCGCGTTCATTAAAAAAAAGAAACCCTGAACATACGTTTTATGAATTTGTTCCTACGACTATAAAAGGTTCTTAAAATTATTGATTCCTGCATTAAATTAATGATTGGAAGTCATTAAAAAATTCTCTCGATAATTCACAAAACATATGAACTATTTCATTCGATGTAAGTAAGTAAACATGAAATTTATAATTTTTTGCTTTTATTTCATGTATTTTGTCATTCAATGTTACTATATTATTCATTTATTTTATGACCTTCCGACATAAATTGAAGGAACAGATTCACTGTTTTAATGTAAAAAATCGTGAAAATCATGTTTGTTGTTCTTAAAAAGTATGAGTAATTTCAGACAATGTATGTAAAAATTCATGGAATTCATGATGTTTTTCATTAATTTTATGAAATCGGTCTGTGTTTTAAATGATTTTATTCATTAGTTTTAAAACTCTGACACTTGTTCTAGGAAAAGTTTCCTAAGATGTATGACGTTTTTCATTGATTAAATGAATGATAGTTTTATTTTTAATGATTTTAATGATTTGCTTGCAATAATTGTAAGAAAAGTTTCTTTTTTAATAATGAACAATCATTAATTTAATGCAACTTTTCTTATATTAGTATGAATCTTTTCATTAGTTTTATGTAAGAAATTATGGAACCTAAGCTATTTTTTCATAAAACTAATAAATTTTTTTCCAATGATTTCTATTCGTGTTAAGAAAAATAATTATACGTGCACGTCCACCTGAAATACAAAAGCCCCGATGACAAATTATTTTCAAGAAAATGGTATACCTGAAAACTTTAAGAAAAGAAAAAAAAAAATATTTAAAAATAGAACAATTATTATTTATTGAATATATTTTTGAATATCAAATGTTTGCGTACAACATATAAATAAAATATACAGGGTGTCCGACAGTCGAAAAACATTTCGTGAAAAATTATTTCGGGCGAATAACATTCTACCCGGACACCACATTAATTTCACTGCAGCATTATCTAAAACAAAAATAAAAATACAAAGTCAATTAATCAAGGATATTAAACGTGGTTTTCTTAAAGTAATCATTAAAACAAAAGCAATTTCGGCAATCAAAAATGATAAGTTTAATGTTAACGTTTGATATGTTTTGAAATAAATACATATATATGAACTAAGAAAAATAAAATTACCACTTTGACATCTGCTTCAACTATTTTTTTCAGCATTGCCCTCATCTTCTTGTCCCTTAAATGTCTTACTTGTACAAAAATTGATTAAGTCGGATGGCTTGATTTGTCCATCTGCTGACAATCCATGCGATTTCCAAACAACACGCCAAAATCCATTTTTATCTGGAAAAATGAAATAATATTATATAACGAATTTATGAAAAATATTCGCAACCTATAGATTAAATACTTACAAATTTTATAAATCAAGTAGTTGAATAAATTTAACGTCGTCCACAATGCGCAACACTTTGAAAAATGTATACATATTTTTAAAATAAACTTAGAAAAGAAAACTTTTTGGGAACTTTGTAAAAATCACGTTTTAGCACTGGTAATATCAAACAAGATAATGAACTCTTGATATGATATTACAAGTATATTGCATGAAGTAACCGCAAAGTTTATGACATATTTCCTACTATTAAAGAGTCAGTCATACAAAACATGAAAATGTTCCTTTTTTTATGAATAAGTTCTTAAAACACGACTACAGTCATAGGTGTATAACGGTAATATTTTGCAATTTAAAGAAATATTCCATAAATTGCAAGTAATGAGCTTGCAGTTTATGAAAAAATTCCCACGATTCAGGAATAAATTCTTTCACAATAGTGGGCAAAATCAAACTGTAAAATTGAAGTGTTAGTCATGCAAAATATGAAATTAATCTTATTTTGTATGAATTAGTTCTTAAAACACCAGATTTCTATAACGGCACTTTCATAGCCGCATTAAATTGGTTTTCTTTTTAAATAAATATATTATGTGTTTATTAAAGTTAATTTTTTCTAATACGCATTTAATAGTATTACATTCACAAATGAAGGAAGTGATGTTTAGCAGCATGTTTGATGAGTGCGTACGCTAATTCACAATCCGTCGATTATTCATCTAGCCATATTTGTCAAACATTTTCTTGAGAATGTTAGCACGCCTATTTTTGCATACATCAAATGAATGGATTCAAGCATTTAAAGCAATTTTTCTTAAAATGTCCGTTACTCATGCATTGAAAAATATGTTGCATGTAACAAATGAAAAGTTACATACATTTTAAGTAATCTTTCATACAGCTTCATATTAAATTTTGTATGAATTGTTCATATTTTAAATGTAAAATATCATAATTTGATTTTCCAACAACAATTCTATTGCTTTGGATTTTAGGAATGGTTTTTCATGAAAATCATGACTTGGTCATAAAACAAAAATTAATTTTTATGAATTCGTGCATTATTCATATGAATATTCCTTAAAAATTAATGATTTTGGCTGAATGATCGCCATTCATAAAAAGAATGTACAAAAATTTTTTCAGTGTACCTCCCAGATCTCTAGCTCATATAGTATCCAATTTCATATTTATTCAAAGCGTTGGATTTATTTTTGAACCCTATCACGCCTCTGTTTTTAGTTTCTACAAGATGGTCAGCGTGATCCAGGCACTTGGAACTTTTCCGAAAGTTTTTATTCCTCAATATTTGCCAACTGACTCTGGACATATTATAGTCAGGCGAAGAAACAGGATTTTTATCAAAGTACTGGTTTTATGAGTTCAGGTTCGAATCAATACGGCTGCCCTGCGGAATGAAAACTCCAGTAACACCTTTGGTAATGAGTTAGGACTCGCCATAGAATCACTTGATTTAGGGAGAGTAAGTCCTGGAGCCAGTATGCTGGGCGTATATGAGAAGTGGACACACCTTAAGAATAATGTCATTAGTACTGCCAACTCCATCTTAGACAGCAGTCGTAAAAATCGGAACGACTGCGAGGTCCGCACCAGGCGCGGAAGTTCTACCAATCAGTCCGAAACATGACGCAGTACACACCACGCTGCATATACTGCAAGGACGAAGAGGGAAATCTGATCACTGATCCTGAAAGCATACTGGAGCGATGGGAAGTGTACTTCAATGAATTGCTTAATGGTCAGCTCACTGCAGAAGTGGAGGCTCCACTACTTCAAGAAGAAGACCCTATGTTGCCGCCTCCAAGCATAGAAGAGGTTGAGAAGGCTATAGGCCGGCTTAAGCAGAACAAAGCCCCGGGAGCCGATGGCATACGAGCCGATTTAATTCATCATGGCGGGCCAGCCCTACGTCAAGCAATTCATGATATTATAGTGCACGTATGGGAGCAGGAAGAAATGCCAGAAGACTGGCGAAAAGGTATAATATGCTCCATACATAAGAAGGGAGATGTCACAACGTGCAGCAATTATAGAGGTATCACGTTGTTGAGTACCGCCTATAAGATACTCTCCTCTATCCTACAAGACCGGATAACCCCATACGCTAAAACCGTCATCGGACAATATCAGTGTGGTTTCATTCCAGGCAAATCAGCAACTGATCAGATCTTTACCCTTAGGCAGGCGATGGAAAAATGTCTAGAATTTAACACCCCAACATACCATCTGTTCATAGACTTTAAGGCCGCCTATGATAGCATAGCCAGGGTAGAACTTTACAAAGCCATGAGAGAATTCGGCATCCCAAATAAATTGACACGACTTTGTAGGTTGACCATGACCAACGTAACAAGCCAAATAAAAATAGACGGATTGCTATCCAGACCAATAAACATCTTTAATGGACTCCGACAAGGGGACGGTTTGGCCTGCCTCCTCTTCAACCTGGCGTTGGAGAAAGCAATCCGTGACTCTGGCACGGCAACAAAAGGGACCATCGTCAACAGGTCCAGCCAGTTACTGGCTTAAGCAGACGACATCGACATCATCGGAAGAACCGAACAAGCTGTACACGATTCCTTCATCCAGATCGAGCAGACGGCACAAAATCTGGGGCTGCACATTAGTGTAGGTAAAATAAAGTACTTGGTGGCGTCGAATGCGAGAGGAACAGTTGGTCAAACAATCAAGGTAGCGGAGCACGAATTTGAAGTGGATATAATCAACACTGATGTTTAAGTGTTTCCGAACAGCTGACACATCATGTCATGTAGGATCTTCTTTGTGACGTTTAGATATGGTTTGAAAGTTTTTAGCTTTTTTGAAGATGGAGCATATGGATCGGTAGTCCAGTCATTTGGCACGCTTTCTTCCACCTAGACTTTTTTGATTAATTGATGCATGCCACTCACCAAAACATCACTTCCATCGTTTCGTGGTGACTGTGCTTACGAACTTATCAACTGAAGATGTCTTCTGTTCCAATGTTTGTAGTCAACTTTCTCTCTATAAGACAGCTTATTCCACTTTGGCTTCGTTGGAAGCGTTTGGTCACTTCCGATTCGGCTTGAATGTCTTCCATTTCTTAGCTTCCTCGACTCATTTCCCTTATAAAAATGGCCAGTGTTAACTGGTTTAATAAAGGGAACGTGAGATTGTGTGGTAGGAAAGTTAGTATAACCGGAAGAGTTGGTTTGGCTGCCAGTTGTGACGAAACGTTTGGTCTTATCCTCCTTTGGTCTATGGGTGTAAGCACCTACACCAGCTTTATGTGCCGCTGACTTCCTCAGGCCTACAAGCGTTATTCTGTTGAACTTCTAGTGTAACAGAAATTTACTGTCATCTTTTTCCATACTTTTTAGAAGAAACATCGTTATTGTTTGCATCTTGGGGATTTCATCATCCATGCATGATGTCAATTTCATGCTTTTCCAAGTGTTTAGCTTAGGTGCTTTTTCTTTTCATAAATTCGATTGTTTCTCGGCCAGCGCAATCAACAAAAAGCAGACCCGTCCTGAAGTATACATCATTGAATTTCATTTCGTGCTAGCACCCAAGGGAAACTTTGTTTATTATGGACTCTTCTAGAAATGGGGATTATCAGCGCTGACCTTAGGCTAGTCTTTCGGGAAAACTTAAATTCTAATCCCCATGGCCCATGGGTGCCTTTGCTCATGAGGGTTTTGGTGCGCCGGATTTCATTATCGTATCATTTTGATTTTCTTGCTATGCAGACACCTTCCTGGCTGTTTTTCGGCATTATATTTGAGAGAAGGAGGTAGTTGCTCACATTTTCTTTTACCTTCTGCCACGCTTTTGGGAAGTCCGTCGTTTGAACGTGTCTTCCTCTGATTCTTGAGGAGATATTGTGATGTGCCTTTTGCTTTCCAGCCGAGGTTTTGCTCGCCGGATTTCCAGGGTCGTTCTGAAGAAAAACACGAAACTTCAGTAGGAAGGTCTTTAGAACCTTATACAAAATCTTTATTAAAAACAAATCTTAACTTCATATAACAACTTAAATATTTCTTGATTTCAATTAATTACACCCTGCCTGGTGTATCTGGTAAACATCGGTTATTCTCCTGGTATCGGCTCCTGCTGGCTTCCTTTAAAGAGCTTTATTCTGGCATCTGGTTTTTCCTTTAACTGGCATTCGGTATCGGGCCACTCTTTTATAAATACGGGCTACGGACTACGCCCTTGGCGCTTACAAGATCAACAGGTTTAAAGCCTCTGGTAGGCACAAGATCAACAGTTTTAGGCCGCTGGTAGGCACAAGATCAACAGTTTAAGGCCGCTGGTAGGCACAAGATCAACAGTTTAAGGCCGCTGGTAGGCACAAGATCAACAGTTTAAGGCCGCTGGTAGGCACAAGATCAACAGTTTAAGGCCGCTGGTAGGTACAAGATCAACAGTTTAAGGCCGCTGGTAGGCACAAGATCAACAGTTTAAGGCCGCTGGTAGGCACAAGATCAACAGTTTAAGGCCGCTGGTAGGCACAAGATCAACAGTTTAAGGCCGCTGGTAGGCACAAGATCAACAGTTTAAGGCCGCTGGTAGGCACAAGATCAACAGTTTAGGGCCGCTGGTAGGCACAAGGACGTTTTATTCTTCGAACCAAACTGATGGAACGAAATAGCCGGACAATTTCAGATGACTCGTAAACTAGAATCTAGCTCGTCAGCTCCGACCGTAGCAAACAAGTGACTTTCCTTCCCAAAAGGAGGTCCTCTTGTTATATTTTTCGTAAAAACTGAGTGTGAATTATATACTGGTCGAATGTAAATCACCCAATGTGTTCAACCAACTGTGACGTCATAATCTTATAGTGACTGCATATTGTATTAAGACAAGGTATAAAATCCCTTTATCTCAGCGAGGTAACTGGTGTCGTTGGTAGCTGCGGCGTTGCATGGTGTCGTCGGTCGGTGCCGCGGCGGCTGCTTAGTCATGGTGAATTAAATCACCCAGTGTGTTCAGTAGTGATAGGAGCATGGAACGCTTCGTTACAATATCACCATTACAAGAAACAGGGAACCACTTCGTACCCTTCCTATGTGGGTCGTCCAGACCACCTGGCTTTCCGATACTGGCTTGTTGATACATTCTCTAGTGTTGCAGAGGTTTTCTCATTAGTAATAATATACTTGTAATTTTCCATCATCAGAACCTTCTGTGTCTTTTTCAAAGCCTTTAACGGATACGGGCAGTATTCAACTTTAGATAGCACTTGATGTACTTGGAGTTGAATCCTCCATTATTCCGGAAGATTATCTCTCGCTAACGGTCTAAAAAAAAAAAGAATTTAATTTGATTTTATCATACGTGGCCACTAAAGTTCCAAATCCGAAGGACAGGGTTGTGAATCTTCAAGCAACTGGAAAAACTGAGAGTTATATCGTCAGGAAATCATAAATGAAAATGAGAAAGAAAAGGTCAGAGGCAAAGTGGAGCCCTGGAGCACACCAGCATTAATTTTGTGGGTATCAGACTTACGAGTAAATCTCTGTATTACTACGTGTGTTAGTCGGATTGATAAGTTATTCTTAATTCCATTTAAGAAGAGAGTTTTCGAAACCGAAGGCACGCAATTTCTATAAGATAGTACATACATATAATGAAGAACTCAATCAAATGCTTTTGAAATATCAAGCGCAGTAATGTTACTTTTTCCAAAATGATGACGCCACTGTTCGATGAGATAAAATCACCAGTGCACCTATTGCAACAAAAGCCGTACCATTGGTCATTGAGAAGCTTCCATTCCATGACCTTGGGAAGAAGGCAATTTAGCACAATCGGTCGATAGTTAAAGGGTTAGAATGATTTGCCTTTTTAGGGACTAGCTGGACAAATGCATTCATTAAATCCACTCGGAAGTTGACCTGTAGGACAGATAAGAAAGTTTAAGAAGAGTTTTTGCCAGCTTGAAAGGAACATCTTAAGAACAATTGAACGAAATTAAAATCCATCCCGGTGGTTTTTGTATGTCAAGATTTTTAAAAACTCTTGAGTGCGAAAGAATTTTGAATTGTTAACGCGCTCAACTTTCGGAGGAGACATGACACTTTACTGGAGCGTAGAACTTGTAATGAACTGCTTGAGGGAGAAAGCAAACAAGGAATGCCGTCTTAGACGAGCGTTGGAACTTGGAACCGAAGTGGGGGGGGTTTGAATATTTTGTACTTACTTTCTGGGCTCGCAGATTTGTATGCATTGAGATCTTTCAGTAGTCTGAAACTTTATAAGTGTGAAAAAAGATATGTCCCATAAAATCGCTTATGAGAGTCATGATACTTCCTGCAATCAAGTTGTCTTCTTCTTGTTAGCTGGCATACGGAGTGTCATTGTCATTGAAGACGAGCGTAGGAACCGAAGACGAAGTATTATTTCGTAAATTCTTTACAAATGACCGAAATTCTTGCTATACCTTTGGGGCATTATAGAATTTTTTGTCTTAGTTTTTGTTCATGAAAAAATTTTGGAGATATGAGCATTGTAGGTTTTCCTAATTTGTCGAAATTTTTTCCGGAATTTCGAAGTGGAATTGACTTTAAACTTCGTCCTCGGTAGCGTCCTTACAATCAAACCATGAATTTTCTTCCGGTCTGATACTTTCAACCCTATTCGTGATAAAAGTTTTCATACATTCATTAAATTTGTAATCATATCTGCACTGGAGTTCACGTCACTGTCAAGGAAGGATAGTGACCAGTTAAAGTTCCTGGTGAGTTCATTGAGGCAAAACGGTATTGCCAAATGGTTCTCAATTAGGTTTTTTCCTCTGATTATGAGACAATGGTCTGATGTGCGTACATTGAAAAAATGTTTGTACATACTTTTTATGAATGGCGATCATTCAGCCAAAATCATTAATTTTTAAAGAATATTCATATATGAATAATGCAAGAATTCATAAAAATTAATTTTTGTTTTATGATCAAGTCATGATTTTCATGAAAAACCATTCATAAAATCCAAAGCAATAGAATTGTTGTTGGAAAATCAGATTATGATATTTTACATTTGAAATATGAACAATTCATAAACGTATGCTTACGGTTTCGTTTTTTTAATGAACTCGATTCTCGGCCCGTTTTTAATGAAGTTTTTCTTTAAAAACATGCAGTTTTTCCTTGGAATCATGTATCTTTTTGGTTCAGTGAGAGCCAATAATAATCTGTTTTTTTTTTCGACCATTAATGTCTAATATTCGAGTCGACTGAACGGGCGGACGAGAATCAGCCCTTCATAACTGACTTTGGAAAATAGTCAACAATCCGCTCGTAGTTATGAAGGGCAAAATTTTCCCAATTTTTCTTAGCGAATCAAACCGTAAGCGGAGGAGTTTGACTAACTGAATTATATCTAGGCCCACCAATAATAAATCCCGAACACTTGATCGGATATGCAGACCCCGGCAAGACATAGCCAGGATCTACCAGTGGTGGACACTGGCCCATAGGAGACCTTGCCGCGAAGGTAGGTATTGCTCACAACACTCACTGTCATAGCGGTGGAGACCAGTGGAAAAAGAAAACAGTCCTCTATTTTCTCTGCAAATGCTCAGCTCTTTGCAAATTAAGAGTGCAATCATTGGGAAGGGCATTTTTTGACGATATTGACGAACTATCGGAAGTGAAGATCAAAGACTCGATCTCTTTCCTCAAAGCGACGAAATGGCTGAAGGACGAATTTTGGTTAATTCTGCGGCGTGCCCTCCATTTGACTCCTTAGATTCCGAGCTTTGGCAGAGGCTTACGGTGCCAGGGGCCGGATGATCACTCATTTGGAGTGGTTACTGTTTCAGCACCAGTCAACAAGCTGCCTAGCTTGGCACAGTGAAGATGGTGTTCCGGCTGAGTAAGTGATCGAATTTCCGGATGATTGTGTAAACACAAACATATGATAGACATATGATAGCATTCATCATCAGGAGCTCTATATATGGCGATGGCCGTACTCGGGATCCCGGAAAAACTGATGCAATTGTGCCGCGTGACATTGGAAAATACACGGTGCAATGTGCAACTAGAGAGAAACTCCTCTGAACTATACCAAACACACACAGGGTTTCAGCAAGGAGATGCGCTATCATGTGATTTCTTCAATCTCGTTCTAGAGCAGTTGGTACGAAGAGAGGATGAGCTTTAAAACGGAGCACGGAGGGCACTATATTCAACAAAACTGTACAACTGTTGTGGCATGTGAACTATATAGAAATCATCGAATAGCTGATGATTCCTATATCTATTACAAAGCTTTGTAATAGAGTTCTTCACAGCGATTGAAAATCAGGCGAGAATTTTGGGTAAATGAGGACAATACTAAGTACATGCAAAAACAAACAAACAAACATCTGTCCACCGATTGAGGCAAAACATCAATATTGATAGCAAAAATTTCGAGGCAGTTAAGGAGTTCATCTACTTTGGAGGTAATATTAACTCCGAGAACGACTTCTTATAGGACATCCGCTGAAGATATCCCCTAGGAAACCGATCCTACTTCGGTTTCGCAAAACAAATGGGTTCAAAACTCCACACTCGTAAGACATAAGTGACGCTCTACAAAACCCTTATACTGCCACTGCCAGTACTGTTTTACCGCACTGAGTATAATCAGAAACTGAGAAAAATAAAATGCACGACTGGGTCGCACGAACTTGCTGTTATGTAAACGACTAAGAATTTCAAAAATGAATGTTATTAGAAAAAAACTGTTCATAAGCATAAAATAAATTTTTAAATAGACTAAAACAACTCCTTTAGTAGATGGAGCAAATATTAACTTATGCAAGAACAAAAATTATAATTCTGTACTGGTTTCTTAAAAAAAATAAGCTTTTAAAATAATAAATAATAAATTTTTAAAACGTTTATAAGAAAAAATTTTGGTATTACTTTATAGATCGTAAAAATGAATCAAAAGAACAAAATTTTAGCAAAATTCTCGGAACTGTTTCCGAGAAAAATACGATTTTCGAAAACCATTTTTTAACTTTTGTATGGAGGGTACCGTTATTTTCAGGTAAAATAATTTTTTTTTCTTACATCTTACAATTTATATTAAAAAAATTTTATTTATCAAGTTTTAAAAAAATCGAGCATGTGATTTTCAAAATATTGAGTTTTCAAAAAAAATAAATAAAAATTTTCTTAAAATCCAAAAAAAAAAAATTTTGAAAATTTGAATAAACAATAATAATATTGAAACTGCTGAAAAATGATCAAAATCGGAGGTACCGTTCTTGAGAAAATCAAAAACAAAAAATAAATGGTTCCAAGGAGGGTGTACCAAAAATAACCATTTTTTGGAATTTTTTTTTCAACCATTACCTAACTTTAACTAAAGGAAATTTTTGGAATTTCTTTTTTAAATCTGTGGGACAGTTTTTGAGAAAAAAAAATATTTAAAAATTTCGAAAAAAAATCGAGTGGCAGGTACCGTTATTTTTGGTCCTACAAAAAAAAGAAAAAAAATGTGTGGGGGGGGGGGAATCAAAACCCATTCCTACCAAGTTTGAAGAAAATCGGCCGAGCCGTTTAGGCTGTAGTCAAACCGACAGACAAACAGACAGAATTGCGAGTCCCACTTTTTTGGTCTTCGCTACTCGTATCATCGTAATGTCAACTTTGATCAATATCTCGAGTTCGATTTTTTTCCGAATGCATAACTTGCCTTATAGTACGTATAGGTTGTTAGACGAATATTTGGAGGAGAAGATATAACCGGGAACTCTACCAGCTATACCAATATGCGGAAATATTTCAGAAAGCCAAAACACGACGACTATATTGACTCGGACACATTAATCGAATGGGCAACAATGCTCCAGCTAAGAGAGTCCTCGAATTCCAGCTCCCAGGTTGGCTACGATAAGGAAGACCAAACCTCCGTTTGAAGGACCAAGCCATTATGGATGCTAGAGCAGTTGTCTTAAATGATCGCTGGGGATGGATTGCTGCCATGTCTCAGGCAGAGACCCTTCATGGATCAGGAGTTGGTTAAGTAAGTAAATAAGTTGTCTGGCCAGAAATGCTAATCCAAGAGGAATTGAGGAATTGTGTACATTGAAATCGCCCCTAGTTACAATTTCTGTGGAAGAATGCAAGCAGACAATTCTTCCAGTGGAGTAGTACAAAACATGAAATTCACCAGAAGATGAATTTCCGGACGGTGTGTTCAGTTTCCAGGAATTAGATAATTTCTATAGTAATTTAAACTTGAACAGCCACCGCCGCTATCTCATGCATCATAAATGCTATAAAAATTAATTTATTCTTATTAAAAAAAAACTACTGAATCAAATGCAATCCGATGGAAACACAATAATTTATCCGGATGATTTCAATTAAATTTTGTAAATTGCGACACAACCGCAACCAGCCACTCGTGCATAATAGATTATTTAAATCTATTAAAAATATTAACATAAAGTTTAGTGTCAATATATAATGTGTAAAATTTAATAAACCCGATTATATGAGTGCGCCACGCAAAAAGCCCCGCCACGCCAAAGGAAACAAGCAAAAAAATAATCATAAATCCCTTTTTGGAATCGATCAACCGAAAACCAAACATATCTCAATGAGCTTCATTGTCCTGAGCGGATAAAATACAATTCTTCATTTTAAATTAGTTTAATTAATTTCATATTGTTATGATACACGTCCTCGTTCATCCTTGCTCTGCTGCCGTCATCGGTGATATTTATTTTTATGTTCATATAGCATGTCGATTATTTTTTTTATTAATATTATATTATTTTTGTTTTTTGTTTTATGGACCACATCACGTACTGGGATTGAGTTCGTGATTTCCCAACCTTCGTAGTCTTTTACGTACTCCACTACCCGTACGCACCCATCAACATATAAATATCCCTTCCTCTGGTGTTGTCGGTGGGTGGGTCTGAGCACGGGGGGATGGTTGCAATTAACGCAGAAATTTTATTAAACGATTACTCATTCTGCACGCGCACTGATAATGCGTGTGTCCTTTCGGTCCGCTGCTTATACCGCCCAATAATCGGATTCCGTTTTATTCCGATGGCGATGTTACTTTTTGTGTTATCCTTTAGCATTTGCCGGAGCAGCGCAGCAGGTATATAAAAATATGAACAATATTATAACCCCATTTCCAGCTCACCTCCTGAATCCCGGAGGCAGAATAAGGACATTCGGTTTATGTGTAATCTTGAATATGATGGTAGGCACGTAGTTGGTTAGTTATGTTCATTTCTGGTTCCGGATACACTCTCGGGGAAGGAAAAAAATGCAATAGGAATTTCGTCACATCACATTATTTCTCCTTCTACCTTTAGTGATGGAGGTTATTGGTTGTGGCTATAACGTCCTTATAGCTGGACGAAAAATTTGCCTCGGAATTACCAAAACTCCTGCGAGCATTTAGGTATCAATAATGATTATTGCCTATGACAGGATATATTGGACAACATGTTCGTATGTGGGGACAAATTTATTCGCCCACCGGTGATAGCCAAAGGTGGAATTTTGTAAAATATGAGAACCCAAGTCCATGAAATAGGGACAGTATGGCATGAAATCGATCAATAACACCCACGGGCAGGACTTTGGGCATTATTTATGTTTAGGCGCTATTACTTCAATACTACTTCTATATGGGTCTTCTCAAATCGACTGCGATGCCATTTCTGATGCTGGAGGGAATATTACGCTGAAATTGATTGTTGGCAATAAAATCGTAATGGATGTAATTTAAAAAGACGAAGAAGCACATGAAAGGGAGAACGATGGAGGTCCTGGAAATGAAGAGGACAGTGAGGTGAGGGTCTGTGTTTAATGCTTATAATGCTTCCACGACAAAAGCAACAGAGATAAGGATGCAGAATGACAAAGTAGCCGGGACACTGAATGCGGATGTGTTGAATTCTATTTACTAAAAGGCAAGAAATCAACTTCTTTCGAGAAGAGAGGAGACGATGGTGCTGTAAGACCTCTGCAGAGAGAAAGCAACTTCAAATAAATGGCAAAGGATATCACATTGGTTACTCGTGTTTTACAAATTGATTTAATTTATCAAATAAATGGTTTCGTTTGATTTCAAAAAGGGCATTCAACTTCATTTCTGTGTAACGATTTTGAGGAGGTGATTTTAAGCTTATAGCGAGAAACACGGTAGTAAGATTTAATTTAATGCGAATTTAAGGTCATTATAATAATTTAATTCAATTCAATGTAATTTAATTGAATTATTTTAATTATGCAGTCATTAGCGGAGGTACGAAACGTACGAAACGGGGTATTCTAAACGGTGGGCCAAATATAAGTTTCTTTTTAAAAATGCAATAAAATGAAGAACATTAAATTTGTTCCATGTATTGTGGTCTTATTAGTAAGAGCAAACATTCCCATTGATTATGGAATACAAGATCGTTCAAGTGGCTGACTCGGCTGGTTTCGCAGTATTGCATTCTATCACTCCAACTTTCAAAGACCTCGTTGATGGTTTCGGGCTGTAGCTCATGGATTGCTTGGCCGATATTGGTCTTAAGTGCTTGAATCATTTCGGGATTGTTGGCATAACATCGGTCTATCACGGTTCCCACAATAAAAAGTCAAATGGGGTCAAAACGCAGCTCCGAGGCGGCCAACTGCTGACATCGCCAAAAGGCGGCTGATAACACCATTTGGTGTGCATGGCATGGCGCACAATCCTGCATGAAGCAGAGGATGTCCAAATCTATATCTTCAGTTTCAGTAAAAAAAAGGCGGGTAACATGGCACCGAACCGAACAAGCTGTACATGATTCCTTCATCCAGATCGAGCAGGCGGTACAAAATCTGAGGCGGCACATTAGTGAAGGTAAAACAAAGTACATGGTGGCGTCGAATGCGATAGGAATAGTTGGTCAGACAATCAAGGTAGCGGAGCATTAATTTGAAGTGGTGCAATCCTTTAAATACCTTGGGTCAATAGTAGCAGCCGATAACAATATAGACGAAGAAATACGCGGGCGGCTTCTCAAATCTAAGAGCCTACTATAGTCTGTCAAAGCTTTTCAAATCCAGAAATCTCACCATAACTTCAAAACTGCTGCTGCACAGGACCATGGTCCTGCTAGTACTCATATTTAGATCCGAGACTTGGGTGCTTAGCAAAAGGCACTCCGACCTCTTAGCTGCGTTCGAGAGAAAAGTCTTAAGGAGAATTGTTGGCCCCAAATGTGAGGAAGGACGATTCCGGAGACGGTACAATCATGAATTGTACGCAATCTACCTTGAAGCAGATATCGTGACAAAAATTAAGCTCGGTAGACTCCGGTGGGCAGGGCATCTAGCTCGCATGAGCGAAGAGGAACCTGCTCGGAAAGTTCTTTGTGGTACATTCTATGGTAGACGACAGCGTGGTAGACCATGCTTGCGCTGGAGAGATGGCGTAGACCAGGACGCCCTAGGCCTTTTGATGAGCAACTGGATTGCGTCAGCCCGAGATCGGGATAGGTGAAGAGACTTGTTGAAAGAAAAGATGACTTTTTGGCCAAAATTGTCCAAGTCAAGCTGCTCTACTGCCCAAACTGCGAAGCGATAACGAAGTAGATGGTCTTGCGCCTTCAACGCAGAGTCAATTAGAACTTGTGAGCGAATAATCCGATGTCTTTGTGCAGAATTCCAATTAGGCTAGTACGTGAAATGTTGAGCTGTTGAGATTGAGTTCGATGGAAAGTTGATGTTCGTGAATTGAGTCTCACACTATCGCCTACAGCAGCCAAATTCTCGTCTGTGCGCACCGTACGACGACGGGTACTATAAGTGTTGCCTACCAGTCTCATGAACTTTTTGCACGGTGGGTGCTTCATTTCGGCCAAAATTTCTTTTAAAAAAAAATTCACTTTTTGGGCTACACAGTACGAGCAACGTTGATCAAACGACTCATTTTGTTCCGTGGAGGTATTATACTGACTTTCTGTCAAGATTTCGAGCGGGAAACTACTCTTAGTGTCATAGTAACCTATGATTTAAAAAGTATCCACTAAATGACCCACTCTCTAAGTAACTTTGTATTGTAAGCCAACTGGGTAAAATGCAAAGAATCTATCGGAACGGAACAGTAAATACTTTAGTTCATTTCGTTATCTTATCGATATGCCTTTCTCAAAAAGAAGATGATTATTTCGCTTTTTCTCGACTCAAATTCTTTTAGTTTTTTCTCGAGAAAATAAGTTTGAGATGTATCTGAACTCGGTCATTAATATTCGGCCATTATTATACGTTATTGTGTGTGAGAGTGAGAGTTTTCGACGTGTTTTCGACGAGAGCACTTAACATATTCCAGGAAGCCGTCACGTCGCGTCGTCGGTATAATGTTTGCACATTTATAAGTTTAAGACGATTTTCAAAGCGAGGTAAGTGGAATGGGTCATCCCAACTAAGGCCAGGTAAGCTAAATCTATGATGGAGCAGCTCAGTACGTTGAATATGAATCTGATGGTATGGTGACGAGAGCTGGGAGGCATATTCTAGAAGGGGCTCCTGTAAGAATAAGAATAAGTTCAATATCATTGATAATAAATAAAAAAATCAGGGGCCCTAGGTGACTTCCTTGCGAGACACCAGAATTATGGACATTAAATGAAAAAATCAGATCTAATTGCCTATCCAAACAATTTTTAACACCACTCATCTGGACAAGATTTGAAGAGAGGAGTCGGTTAGTGAAAAAGATTTCTTTTTCAGAGTTGGCATTAGATGAAAAGAAGTAAAGTTCATCGTCTGATACTTGCCAAATTAATCGTGGAAGATTGAAGTCACCGACGATTATAATATCATCTTAAGGTTTCGTGAGCTCAATGACATAATCGACTGCATCCACTAGAAGTTGATATTATCTTGTTGGTTGGGTGGATGGTATGTAACAACATAATATGTAAAGGCAGCATTTTGATACAGAGACTTTTACACTAAAAAGTTCCAGTTTTGATGTATTGGGAAAACGTAACAAGGAGGATTCAAGGTTGGAATGAAGTGCCAAAAGGGCACTACGACCGGTGGATAAACTATTTGAGGGATCATCATAAGTACTCTCAATAGTAATAAAGGTATCTTTTCGAAACATGTTAAACTCTGAAGTGAAGAATTCGTTATTAAGAAAGTCGGGTAAAGATTGGTTTCAGTAAGAAAGTGAGGTGATGCCTTAGGCAACGTTAATTTGACAGCAGGAGGAAGAAGAGGGTCCATAAAATGAGTATTGTTAGTTAGCTATGGCGTTTAAATATGTTGGGCTATTTGAGAGATGAGAGATCTGCTTGGTCAGGAATTATATTTTGCGTGGGGTGAGGGATGTGGGGTTGTTCTGCTAAGATCATTACAAATAAAAGTTTATATTGCGTTCGATAAGGTTGCAACACTGATTCAACAATATTTTCGCTTCCTTCTGTTAACCTTTAACAGGGCTTCTTTGCCTGATTCAAGGTATTCACATTTGCATTATGTGTTATGACGTCTAGCCGACATGTAAAGCTGAGTTCTTGTTCGTTGTCTGTGCCTCTCCAGCTAGCTCGGTCCCTAGCTAGCTGCCTCCAGTTACGCACTCCCAGTTGGTTGAGGTCGCTCTCCACTTATGCGCCACCTGAGGTGGGGTCTTCCTCTGCTGCACAGACCATCAGGGGTGGATTCGAAGATTCGACGGGCTGGTGCGTCGGTGTCCATACGCTCCACGTGTCCCAGCAATCTCAGCCGTTGTATTTTCAGCTTTTTGACTATAAGGTTTATTAGTATAATAATATAAATAATTTTTTCTCTTCTTTTAATTTCTTTCAACGTCGCTCTAAGGCACGCACAGCTCGTTGTTGAACTTTCTCCTCCATACTCCATCGATACAGACTGGACCGAAAATCAAACGAAGAACTTTTCTTTCAAAGCATCCAAGCAGATTTTCATCCATTTTAGACAGTGTCCATGCTTCTGCCCCATACAGCAGGACCGGGATGATGAGGGTCTTATACAAGGTCTCCTTGGTTCTTTGAGATAGGGCTTTATTACTCAAATGCCTTCTTAGCCCGAAGAAACAGCAGTTGGCAAGAGTAATTCCTCGCTTGATCTCTGCACTGATGTCGTTTTGCGATGTTATAGTGGAGCCCAGGTAGACAAAGTCTTTGACGACTTCGAAGTTATACCTATCCATCGTGACGTTTTGACCGAGTCGACGATGTTGAGATTCCTTTCTCGATTATAGCATATACTTCGTCTTGTCCTCATTAACAGCCAAACCCATTTTCGCCGCCTCCAGTTCAATACTTGGGAGCGCACCGGTAACAGCTCGTCCTCCCAATGATATCAATATCATCTGCAAGATCAAGCAGTTGAACTGACTTTTGAAAAATTGTACCTCTATTGTTGACGTTTGAGTTTCGTACAATTGCTTCAAGAGCGATGTTAAATAGGTCGCATGATAGCGACATCAAAGGGTTCGGTGTTCTTCTTACCGACCTTGACAGAGCAGCGAGATTTCCCCATCAGCATCCTGCACAAGTGCACGAGCTTGGCAGGGATTCCGAGATGAGACATGACTCTATATAGTTGTTCTTTGTCCACGCTATCATACGCGACTTTGAAATCGATAAAAAGGGGGTGTGTATCGATTTGGAACTCCTGGGTTTTTTCCAAAATCTGTCGAAGTGTGAACATCTGATCCAGGGTAGATTTGCGGGGCCTAAAACCACACTGATAGGGGCCAATCAGCTCGTTGACAAACGGTTTTAGGCGCACACACAGTACAGACGACAGGATTTTTTATGCGACATTGAGGAGCCTTATACCTCTGTAATTGGCACACGTCAGAGCATCTCCGTTCTTGTGGATGGGGCACAATATGCCGAGGTTCCATTCATTGTTCATACTTTCATCCGACCAAATTTTTGAGATGAGTTGGTGCATGCTCCCTACCAAGTCATCCCCACCTGCTTTGAATAGCTCAGCTGGCAAGCCATCCGCGCTTTGTACGCTTTCAGCCTGGCTATCGTTGACCGCACTTCATTTAGGTCGGGTGGATGGAAATTTTGACCATCATCGTCCAGGGTGAATGGAATGTTCCGCCTAGCTGCGGAATTTTGGCCTTCCTCGCCGTTCAGTAGTCTGGGAAAGTGTACTTTCCAGATCCTCAGCACGGACTGTGTGTCCACTACCATATTCCCACTCTCGTCCCGACAGGCTTCCGTTCTAGCTTTGTAGCCCTGGGTGGATTGCCCTCTCCATCCCATCGCACTTCTTGGATGGCTGTAATGTCAGTCTTTAACCTATCCAGGCTCTCCACAATTTGTTCGGCAGTACGTGGCCTGTTTAGGGTCCGGACATTCCACGTGCAGAACCGAAAATCGTTGTCCTTGTTTGGTTTGCTGGGGTCGTCAACATTAAAATCATCCATATACGAGGCTTGTTGTTGTTTCGGAACTGGTTAGTTATTACGTGGTACGGAAGTTACCCCGACGCACAACCCCCGATCTGGACGACCAGACCCTTATTATAGGCCTGAACTACGAATATGTCGTAGTAGCCCATAAAAGGTGTTCACCAAGTAGTTCATCCTAACTGGAACTGTAGACGCCACCGTTGATTCCATCTGGGGAATTCTTCCTCTGCCGTCTGGGTAAAAGGAGAGGTGCCTTAGTGGGAACACCTCTTCCCCCAACAACTTTCCACTGGGGTTGAGACCCGATCTCCAGTTGAGGTACTAGGTACCCGATGTTCACCACGGGGAGGTGAGAGTAGGAGTTGGTGGCCAGAGGTCGGTTTTTAAAAAAACCTGTGAACGCTTGTGTCCTCTTGGGTGCACGTGTCAACCATTTGAACATCTGCCAAGTGCTGAAGATGATTTATTAACTTTTCATCGAGAAGTCGACTTAGATCACAAATGGACATACATAGATACATATGTATATCTACTACGTACTGACATGCTTCTTTAGATATTTCCCCAATAGTACGCTTATCCAAGAAGTTTCCAGCTTAAAATGCCTGAATTGTTCTTAGCCGATGTGTTTTTTTCAAATCCTAAGTACATATGTATATGTGACTTACTTCAAAAGATAGAATCGTGGGGGTTGAATAAATCTCGCTTACTGACAGGATTTAAATTTGCAATGCACTATTTTCAATAAAATTTGATAAAAGTATGCTGCAGCTTATTAAACAACCAACTTATTCAACTATAAAAGTTATTTTGAGGTTATACGGACACCAAATTCAAGTCTAGCTGGAACATCTTTTAATAATGACACCCCATTAATGGACGTCATAAAAAAATAAAACTGTATTTAATTTATTCAAAATCTCTTTTCA
Source organism: Philhelius festivus (assembly GCA_963931855.1). Lineage (NCBI taxonomy): Eukaryota > Metazoa > Arthropoda > Insecta > Diptera > Syrphidae > Philhelius > Philhelius festivus. The sequence goes on along the minus strand of OZ007554.1, from coordinate 39,237,734 downwards.
TTTGAATCATTTTTTCTTCCTTGCTCAAAAGCAAAACCCCCCAAAAAAACGTCCACCATATACATTCATAATGCACAATTAATTCTAGTAACTCATTTACTTCAATTAAGAGTAAATCTGTGCTTGACTCTTACTTAAAAAATAAAACACAAAAACAAATTGCAATTTCTTCAACTCGTGTTCGTTGGGTCATTCTTTTCAAGTAAACATTTTACGTCAGGCCTTTTAAGAGAGAGAGGAGGGAAGAGGGGCACGGCACACCCGAGGTTATTATTTATTTCATGGAGTAACTAGAGATTTCGTCATGGCGTAAGGTTGGGAAAAGTAGAAAAATATAAATAAAAAAACTTACCTACATTTTTCCTTTCTATGCTTTGGAGGTGATGGAACTCCAGAAAAAAAAAGAGGATTTAATTAAAAAAAATTTTTATTCAAAATGTTGAATAATAATTATTTCGTAGGTTAATGTGGTTTATTACTTTTTATTTTTTTTTTTCTTAATTTGAAAGTGCATTAAAATATCTTATGTATCTAGGTTAAGATATGACCTAAAGTCAAAATAGGTCTTCCGTAAAAAGTAATGAATAGAGAAATTGAATTGAAGTATAATTTCTTGTCAGAACTTAATAAGATGCGATAAAATGTTCAGGAGTGTATAGGTTTGGTTGAGACGATAGAAGAACACTTGAAATGGGACTATCAATTTTTTGCTGAAATGATTCAAAGACCGTTTGGTTAAAAGAACTTAAATATTTATCTGCAACTTACATACATCCAGTCTTAAAATGTCGGTTTCAATTCATATTTAAATCATAACGGGTGATTTTTTTGAGGTTAGGATTTTCATTCATTAGTATTCGACAGATCACGCGGGATTTCAGACATGGCGTCAAAGAGAAAGATGCTCAGTATGCTTTGACATTTCATCATGAATAGACTTACTAACGAGCAACGCTTGCAAATCATTGAATTTTATTACCAAAATCAGTGTTCGGTTCGAAATGTGTTTCGCGCTTTACGTCCGATTTATGGTCTACATAATCGACCAAGTGAGCAAACAATTAATGCGATTGTGACCAAGTTTCGCACTCAGTTTACTTTATTGGACATTAAACCAACCACACGAATGCGTACAGTGCGTACAGAAGAGAATATTGCGTCTGTTTCTGAGAGTGTTGCTGAAGACTATGAAATGTCGATTCGTCGCCGTTCGCAGCAATTGGGTTTGTGTTATTCGACCACATGGAAGATTTTACGCAAAGATCTTGGTGTAAAACCGTATAAAATACAGCTCGTGCAAGAACTGAAGCTGAACGATCTGCCACAACGTCGAATTTTCAGTGAATGGGCCCTAGAAAAGTTGGCAGAAAATCCGCTTTTTTATCGACCAATTTTGTTCAGCGATGAGGCTCATTTCTGGTTGAATGGCTACGTAAATAAGCAAAATTGCCGCATTTGGAGTGAAGAGCAACCAGAAGCCGTTCAAGAACTGCCCATGCATCCCGAAAAATGCACTGTTTGGTGTGGTTTGTACGCTGGTGGAATCATTGGACCGTATTTTTTCAAAGATGCTGTTGGACGCAACGTTACGGTGAATGGCGATCGCTATCGTTCAATGCTAACAAACTTTTTGTTGCCAAAAATGGAAGAACTGAACTTGGTTGACATGTGGTTTCAACAAGATGGCGCTACATGCCACACAGCTCGCGATTCTATGGCCATTTTGAGGGAAAACTTCGGAGAACAATTCATCTCAAGGAATGGACCGGTAAGTTGGCCACCAAGATCATGCGATTTGACGCCTTTAGACTATTTTTTGTGGGGCTACGTCAAGTCTAAAGTCTACACAAATAAGCCAGCAACTATTCCAGCTTTGGAAGACAACATTTCCGAAGAAATTCGGGCTATTCCGGCCGAAATGCTCGAAAAAGTTACCCAAAATTGGACTTTCCGAATGGACCACCTAAGACGCAGCCGCGGTCAACATTTAAATGAAATTATCTTCAAAAAGTAAATGTCATGGACCAATCTAACGTTTCAAATAAAGAATCGATGAGATTTTGCAAATTTTATGCGTTTTTTTTTTAAAAAAAAGTTTTCAAGCTCTTAAAAAATCACCCGTTATTTAGATAATTCTATAAGTACTTTTAGTGAGGCTTAGGGGTTAAGAAAAAAGTAGGCTCATAGTGTAAAAAAGGCCATCAGAAGTATTAGAAGAAATCTAAAATAAAGTCGTGCTTGATCGAGGAAGTGATGGTTAGGCATAATGAGACCAGTAATTATATCTCCAGCTCAGCATTCCTTTACAAAACGTAAAAGTGTAGGAACACCACTACACAGTGTCGTCAGCAGAATTGCTCAAAGAAAAATAATGTACCCTCACTGCATCGAATCGCTCAGGCAGATTGTCAATCGTGGCATCCGCTTGGTTATCATGGATTTTGGTACTCACCATTGATTGAGACCGCCCCACCAATTTCGAAAAAATAGGGACTAACAACTCCACCAGGCAATAATCCACAACAAAGGCTAACTTTTTAATGATGGATTGTTACCTGGTGAACCAGTTTGGCAACCAAACCTTAAAGAGTTGACTTTGAAAGACCACCAAGTCTACCATGGAACGCGAGCAACGTTTTCAATACCGAACACTAATTTTGATAATAAGGTTTTATCATTTGGACGTGTTTATCAATCGTGTTGCTTAATATTGTAATTTTGCATCAGGAATATGGCCACCACAGAAGATCAATTGGAAAATCTTTTAGTTGGCCTCCTGTATCACGCGATAAGCAGTTACTTTACTAGCTTCCACTCTATTTTCTGACTTGATTTTACTTACTTACTAACATAACCAGCTCCCGATCCATGGAGGGTGAGTGAGTTATTGCGATCTTCCATCGGTTGCGATCCCTCGCGAGCTCCCTCCAGTCGTCGGCACCAAGCGCTCTGACGTCTATAACCGCCTGGTCCCTGTAGCGGAGGTTCGGTCTTCCTCGTCGTCTCGAACCTGAGGGCTGGGATTCGAAGATTTTCTTGGCTGGAGCGTTGTTGTCCATTTGCTCGATGTGACCGAGCCAGTGTAGTCGACACGGCTTTTTGGACTACATCCACATCTTGGTACAGCTCGTATAATTCACGATTGAATCTTCTCCTCCATTCGCCCCCCTCGCATATAGGACAAAATATCCGCCGAAGAATTTTTCTCTCGAAAGTACCCAAAATCAATTCCTCTTTATTACTTATCGTCCAGCACTCGGCGCCGGCCGTAGAGTAGAACTAGTAGAACTAGCGTTTTGTATAGCGTGCACTTTGTCTTTCGAGAAAGGAATTTTGCTAGGGTAATTTTTCGTCGAATTTCCACTAAGCTGTCATTCGTGGGATTGATGTTTGTTCCGAGGTAGGTGAACTCCTTGACTACCTCGAAATTACTGCTACCAACAGTGACGTTGTGTCCTAGGCGATGGACAGATGAGGCTTTGTTTGTTAATAGCATATACTTTGTTTTATCCTCACTAATTTCAAACCCAACGCGTTTCGCCTGTTCATCAATAGCTGTAAGCGCTTCTAGCAGAGCTCGCTTGGAGCGGCCGATGATATCAATGTCGTCCGCATATCCAAGCAGTTGGGAAAACCTGCTGAAAATAGTGCCTTCCAGGTTAACACCACTCTTGCGCACTATCTGCTCCAGAACTAGGTTGAAGAAATCACATGATAGCGCATCTCCTTGTCTGAACCCTGTGCACGTTTGGAATAGCTCGGATGAGCTGTTACCCATTTGCACGTTGCACCGCGTATTTTGTAACGTCATGTGGCATAGCTGGATCAGTTTCTTCGGGATCCCGAGTTCCGACATTGCCAATATGAGCTCTTGGCGACTTATGCTATCATATGCGGCCTTAAAGGCGATGAAAAGATGGTGGGTCTCGAATTGAAATTCGTTGGTCTTTTCCAGGATTTGCCTCAATGTGTAGATTTGGTCTATCGTTGATCTGCTTGGCCTGAAGCCACACTGGTACGTGCCGATTATAGTGTTGCAGAAATGTTTTAGACGCTCACATAGTACGGTGGATAGGATCTTGTAGGCAACATTAAGCAGGGATATGCACCTGTAGTTTTTGCAGGACATAGGATCGCCTTTTTTGTAGATTGGGCATATGGAGCTATTTGACCAGTCGTCGGGGATACTTTCCTCCTCCCACACTTGGTTGATGAGCTGATGCATGCACCTTATCAGGACATCTCCTCCATACTTAAAGAGTTCCGCAGGTAGGCCATCCGAGCCTGCCGATTTGTTATTCTGAAGCTTGTGGATTGCTTTTTTAACCTCTTCAGTACTGGGTAGTGGGACTGGATCTTCATTGACTGGTCTTATGCTTCTTTGCTCCCCTGTGGTTTCGTTTAAATAATGCCCATTAAGCAGCTGCTAGAAATGCTGCTTAAACACGTCTACAATTCCATGTGCTTCGGTGACTAGGTTCCCTTCGCTGTTTCGAAGAGCTTGCGTGCCGGTTCTATAACCTGATGCCAGTTGTTTGGCTGTTTTCATTATCTTCCCACGGGTTCTTTTTCCTAGGTGGTTGATAGCCTATGGTGGTCTCGGCTACCTCCTTAATGATGTCGCGGTACTGGCTCTCTCTGGTGTGCTAAGGCATGCAATATTGAATTTCTTCCTTTGGGCGGTCCTCATTTTCTTTTCGTTGGACAGTCGGGCTCTGAACTTTGTCACAACAAGAAAGTGGTCAGAGACCACGTTTGCACCTCGGAAAGTTCGCGCGTCCAAGATGTTCGACGCGTGCCTTGCGCCAATTAGCACGTGGTCGATTTGGTTGGCGGTTCGACCATCTAGAGATCGCCAGGTTGCTGTGTGTATCCTTCGCCTGAGGAACCTAGTGCTACTTATCACCGTATTCCGGACTGCAGCAAAGTCGGAAGTCGTTATCTGTTGTCATTTCGTGGAGGCTGTGCTTTCCAACTAATCAGCCAAAGATATTTTCCTTTCTGACATTGAAATCTCCGAGCACGACTTTGATATCGTACTTCGGACAGGCTCCGTCCAGGAGGTCGTAAAACTCCTCCTTGTCAGATTCCTCAGCTTCATCGGTAGGGGCGTGTGCACATATTAGGCTGATGTTTTGAAAAGTAGCTTTGATGCTGCCAGGCGATCACTAATCGGCTTAAAATCGATGACTTTTGATCTGAGTCGGTTTCGCACGATGAATCCGCATCCTAACATGTGCATTCTGTGAAGACAGTTGTAATAAATGTCGCAATTTTTTCTTTTCGCTATTCCTGATCCTATCCATCGTATCTCCTGGATCGCGGTAATGTCTGCCTTGTACCGCGAGAGGACAGATTCAAGTTTTTGAGTAGCACCTGGTGTGTAGAGTGTCCTTACATTCCAGGTGCATACTCGTAAATCGTAGTCCATTTTCGTTCCGGGTCTGGTTGCCATTTGAGGGGGGTCGTTATCCGAGGCTTCTCGCGTCTCTCTCATAACAATTGGTGTTTTTTTACTGTGGCCGGGTCGTTAGCCCGACGCACTAACCTCCAATCTGTAGGGCCATGGGTTTAGTGTTGCAATTGTTTCCTTGGTCAACACTCGCACTTACAAGTTTAGCAAGTCATGACATAAAGCCAAGACCAGTATCCGGCGGTTACCAACGAGGAGGTATTGTAAGCACTTGATGTGTAGGAAAAGATACAGCTCGAAGCCCCCAGTCCCTACAGCATCCAACGACCCTTGATTTTACTTACGGTCTTGAAATCTTAAATTTTAAGCCCCTCTCAGTATCATCCGTTTAGTTCATCACTCGTATTTAATTTGCTTTCCCATTCTTTCCAATTTTGTTCAAGGTATGCATGGTCTTTAAGTTAGCTATGAACAACAGTGATCCTCCAATTTTTTTGATTAGGTTAGTTTCTATGACGTTATGTCTATAAAACGAAATTCCTTTAAACTCTAAAAGCCCTTAGTAAGCCCATAGTCGAAGCCCGAATCGAACTCGAGATTCTGATCAAAGTTGGCATTACGCTGATAGCAAAGACCAAAAAAGTGGGTTTCGCAATTCTGTCTTTCTATCTGTCTTTTCCACTACAACCTAAGTGGCTTGGCCGGCCGATTTTCTGAAAACTTGGTACATATTTTTTTTAATTTTTTTCCCCCCAAACGTTTTTTTCTTCAGTTTTTAAGACCAAAAATAACGGTACCTGCCATACGAATTTTTTCGAAATTTTATAAATATTTTTTTTTTCTCAAAAACTGTCGCACAGATTTAAAAAAAAAATGAAAAAATTACATTACCTTCGTTTAGGTTGCGAGAAAAAATCCGAAAAATGGTTATTAATTGTAACCCCCCTGGAACCATTATTTTCTGTTTTTGATTTTCTCAAAAAACCGTGCAACTGCTTTTGATAATTGTTTTTATGCTAAAGCTACCCAAAAGTTTGAATATTATTGTGTGTCTAGTATCTATTCAAATTTGAAAAGGAAGATTTTTTTTGATTTTTTTAAAAAAAATTTACCATTTTTTTTTTCAAAACTCAATATTTAGAAAACCTTATGCTCTTTTTTTAAAAGAATCCACAAGATGTACGAAAAAAAATTATATTTTTCCTTAAAATAACGGTGCCGACCATACAAATATTAAAAATGGTTTTCGAAAACCGTATTTTTCTCGAAAACCGCTTCTAGAATTTTGATAACATTTTTTTTCTTTCGATAAATTTTAGCTATTTATAATTTAATGAAAAAAAAAAAAGAAATTAAGAAAAACATTGCATTTCAAAACTTAAAAAAAAATTTTTTTCCAATTTTTGCGAAAAAAAAAATAATTTTTTTTGGAAAATTTGATATCTCAAAAACGACTCAGTTTTTTTTTTAAATTAACTTTTATCCGTACAGTAATAAAAACTTAAACTTTTCTTAAAAATGTTTTTAAAAATATTGTATATAAAAGGTTATTTTTTTGCTTGATATTTGCTTGAATATGTATGACAGAGTATACCGTTATTTTCTGTCCTTAAAAAAAAAATAAAAAAAAACGTGATGGGGGGAAATCAAAAATACTATCTACCAAGTTTTAAGAAAATCGGTCGAGCTGCTGAGGCTGTAGTCGAACAGACAGACAGAATAGCGAGATTCACACTTTTCGTGTTCTCTATCATCTTAATGTCATTTTGGACCAAAATCTCGGGTTGTGTTTTTTTTTCCAAATACATAACTTGCCATATAGTACCCATGTATATGTGGCAAGTAAAAACTACATGTCCGTTATTAAGTGATATGGAGTGTGTGTACGTAATTCAAGTTCTGAATATAGATTTCTAATTTTTTAATTTGACGCATGCTGACTAAAATATATTTGTTTATTTCTGGGTATGTATATACATACATTCATATACATATATGTATGTATTTACCTTCGAAGGACAGTTTTCTATTGCTTCTGCTTTAATAAATAAAACATCCTGCAAGCACATCAAGAAGAATTAGATTTCAATCCAATTGTATTAATACAAATTCCAAGAACTGTTATGAATACCTACGTAATTAATTTGGATACGTGTATAGAGCTTTTTCTTGGATTTATAGAGCTTTTTCTTGGATTTATTTATGGATAACCTGGTTTATAATAAATTATTCAAATTATTTGAAATAAATTTGAATTTTCAATCATGAGATAAGCAATACAAATAGGTCATTCTTTTTTTTTTTTCTGGTTGCTAACGGTTTTTTGTATCTTGAGCACCTAGTATTTCTTACAATTTTTCTCGTTCTTAGTTTTTCTCAGAATTTGTTTTTTACTAGATATAAAAATCCTTAATAATCTGCGTAATTAGAAATCCTTCAACAAAATTCTGTAATGAACAAATCTGTCATTGTTCGCGCGTTCGCTCATATCCTTTTCTTCGTCTTCGAGAAGAACATGAAGAAAACGAAGGCAAATCTTTCAGCAAAAACTTTTCGCTAATCACCCTTTCGTGTCCGCAAAGCACTACCACTAGAGCTTCAAAATGAGAACCAACTATAAAGGACAATTTTAATTAAGGGAATGACATTTATTAATTATATAAGAGAATAATCTCTCCCTGTCCAGTTGAAGATGTTGGAGAATAAAAACGAAAAATAAAAACTACGAAGAATCACAGTAAAAGAAAAAACAGCAACGTTGCGCGCGGCGTCAGAGACGAGGACGAGGACGACAACGACGCGACGAACAAACGACACCAGAGAAACGATAAGATTAAGAAGTAGAAAAAAAAATTAAGAAATCCACTCACGGTAGTTGAACTCCTACAATGACCATCGTAAAGCAGAACAAGGATAACAGCTGAACTGAACAAAGCATTTTTCTATTTCAATCCCTAAGCCATTGTAACAGAACTTCGTATCATTTTCTCTTCTAGGTAGGTATTCGGGATGAACTTCTTCCAACCATCCAGCCAGCCAGCCAGCCATCGGCGGCGGCGGCATTGGCAATGTTTATGTAATCCCTTTCCTCGAAAAGCATAGAATACATTTATCCATTTCGTCTATTTCGTGATTGTTTCGGTTCTAAGAGGAGTATTTGCCCCATCCAAAGGACATGTTTTAGAAAAAATGTACACATCTACTTGTTCTTTCGATATCCAGTTCCTATAAGAGTGCATTCCATTTACAATTATTTGAAGGATTAAAGGAGCACTAACTTCTTGTGAATGTGTTCTTAAAGATATTTTCGTTTTAATTGGAAAGATTCACTTTAATTTTCGGTGGAATATTTATTTTCTGAAAAATGGATTTAAGTGCGGTAAAAGTATGTATAGATACTTTTAAATAACAAAGATACGAGTAGGGAATCAATTAACTGAAATACGATATTATAATTGTGTTTTGTTGGAAGGTTTTATAGCTAGCATATTGAATTTTTCCGCGGTAAACAAGAATAAAGCAATGAGAGTGTCGTCTCTCGATAAGTACGCCAGCAATAAGATGGATAACAATAATTGGTTTTATTATTGCTTACTGAGGGACATTCTCCTCCGCCAGATATGCATCTCCCAATAAATATCGCCTTATGTGAATTTGGCGGAGGAAACATGAGAAGCGTTTGTCAGGAGAAAAAAAGACCGCCAATAACGTGAAGTTGACGAGAATCAGAGATGTTTTAGCAGAAAAGAGGTCCGCAACTTCTATAAAAGAGTTAAGCAATCAACATCAGGTTTAATGAGTTGCCTTAGACTTCCAAACATTATTAGTAATAGATACACAGTAGTCGATACGCAGTTGATGTTAAACATCTGGAAAGATAACTTTAATCAGTTTCTAAATGGCAATGACAGGAAAGATCCCGTCATTTAACGACGACGAATCATAGATCGCCATGCTAAAACTGAACATAAGGCCTTAGGGTCGAGAAAGCATTCGACAGCGTGTAGATAGATGGCCTAATCCACAAACTCTATCTTATGCAAGAACCTCCGTCATTAACAAAAATCTCTTTTCTTTTCTATCTTTCAGGAAATTTTTCTTCCAACTAGATAACTGTAAGTCAAACATGAATACCATCAGAGATAGAGTCGCCCCAGGCTCAACACTAGGCCTCTTCATCTACAACTTGATGACTTCCGACCAAACCTCTCCAGTTGAATGGGAGAACATTCTGTATGCTGGTGACTCCTTCACCTACACCACATCAATGTCAACACGAATCAGAACTTGTCTGCTTCAGGAGACCGACCTTCAACTGGTGGGGGCACTTTCGCACCGCACCTCTTTGTAGAAATCTGGTCCTGAGACTCCCTCACGGATCCACCAAAACGTCAAGTACCTGGGAGTTCACTTCAACAAGTTGCTAAGTTTTAACCTGCACTTAAGAAATGTGCTGAAAAAGGCCAGGTAATCCTTTAGAAGCTTGCACCAATTGCTGAAAAGAAGATCAAGTCTTAGCCAACCGACGAAAACATACAAGCAGCTCCTGCGACCAGTCATTAGCTATTCCTTCCCAGTCTGGTTTTCAATCTCAAAGACAGCTATGAAGGAACTTCAAGATACTGTAGATCTGCACTGGATTGTACCTCGACTGGCAACGACAGAAGCACAACAGGGACGAGCCCAAGCAAATTTAATCCTACTAGCCAAATACCTAGTTCATTCAAAGAAGAAACTAATTCGGAACATCATCAACCACCCAAATCAGCTTATGAGAAGGATGACCATTGAACAAAGACATCCCGAGCCGAGGCACCTCAGTGTGATGGAAACTCTGGATGACAACGCAATCATGGACAACGGAGAAGTCGTCTCTTTCTACGCTGACAATCGGTCAGCCTACCACACAGCGGCTTTCCGCTTCCGACTTCCCCCCACTATAGGTAAGGGCTCTGAAATTAAACGAAATTAAGTGTCTGCACAAGCATCAGCTGCTATTTAACCAGCTTTTTCTGCGATTTGTCGGGTAAGCCGGCAGCAAACCCTCAACATTTGAAAAAAGTACATCACATCTTCAAACTTGGTTCTTTGTTAGGCATACTAGTTTAACTCAATCACATGTTGTTAGTGTTATGCCTAAACAACATGTAATGAGTAAACCAGCAACCCATTGATGACAATTTATAGAAGGTTTTTAATGGAATTAAAGACGATATAGACGACGGCAGGGATCGAACCTGTGATATTGAGGTTGACAGGCGAGCACACAACCATCGCGCCACGGCCACCCCCAATTAAAGAAAACTGTTCATATGGATAAAATTAATTTTTTGAATTCTTTCAGTAGTATGACATAAAAACAGAATTCTATGCAAATTATGCTACAACAAAAATTATAAGTCGTTGTAGTAGTTTTTTTTTAATAAGCTTTTATATACACAATTTTTAAGAGATTTTTAAGAAAAAAAAATTTGGTACGCCAACTTTAAGCTTTTATTATTGAAAATTAAATTTACAAAAAAAATATTAAGTCTGTTGAAAGCAATCAGCAATGCAATTGAAAGCAATAAATAAGAAATGGACATGAAAGCAGCACATGTAAATGTTACTACAAGAAATGTCATATCGGATAATACGTCAAAAGTCAATTCTTCAACGTCATTAATAAAAGCAAAATCAAAGTGTTAAATTGTGTGTTTTCTTTTCATTTTCATTTTTTAATTTCATTTTTATCATTTTATTTAAAAGTAAATTTTATAAATTAAAATAAAGGCTAAACAGCCAAACAACGTCGTTTTTGAAATATCGAATTTTCTAAGAAAACAATGATATTTTTTTTTTTCAAAATTCAAAAAATATTTTTTTTTCTAAGTTTTGAAATGCAATGTTTTTTAAACTTTTTACAAGCATCTCTATAAAAAAATTTCCTTAGAATCCGTTATGTCGTCAGCGAGTAATTCAAAATTTGATAAAATGGTCCTATGTTAGGTACAAGCTGTAATATATAATTTAAATTTTTTTTAATCAAATTAAATATCGTAAGAATTAATTAAAAAAAAAAATTTATCAAAATTCTAGGCGCCGTTTTCGAGGAAAATACGATTTTTGAAAACCATTTTTTTACATTTGTATGGTGGGTACCTTTAGTTTTAGGTAAAATAATTTGTTTTTATCTCATCTTGTAGATTATATTGAGAAACTTTTATTTGTCAATTTAAAAAAAAATCTAGAATTGGGTTTTCGAAATACATATTAAGTTTTGAAAAAAAAGAATTGAAATTTTTTTTTTAAATCTAAATTTTTTTTTTGAAAATTTGAATACACAATTTTATTCAAGTTTTTGGTGAGCTTTAGCAAAATAAATATGATCAAAATGGGTTGTACCGTTTTTGAGAAAATCAAAATAAAAAAAAATGGTTTCATAGGGGGTACCCTCCATAACCATTTTTCGGAAAATTTTTTTCAACCATTATCTAGCTTTAACTAAATTAAATTTTTTTGTATTTTTATTTTTTAAATCTGTCGAACAGGGGCCAAATTACCGCATCAGTTATCGAGTAATAAGTGACTGAATTATGTGAGTTTGGCATTACCGCTTACGTTATCGAGCAATAAATTACTCCAATTTGACATTTTCATTCGATCACTGATGGGACTCACTCACTCGTCACTGAAGCGGTAATTCGGCCCCAGGTTTTGAGAAAAAAAAATTAAAAAATTTCGAAAAAAATTCGTATGGCATTCGTATACCGTTATTTTTGGTCTTGAAAAAAAAAAAAGAAAAAAACGTGTGGGGTCAAAAAATTAAAAATGATATCTACCAAGTTTAAAAAAAATCGACCGAGCCGCTTAGGCTGTAGTCGAACCGACAGACAGACAGAATTGCCAGACCCACTTTTTTAGTCTTCGCTATCATCGTAATGTCAACTTTGATCGAAATCTCGAGTTCGATTTTTTCTACGAATGCATAACTTGCCTTAGATAACCTATAAGTCGCAACTAAAAATGATATGAATGGTACCTGTCAGAATGATTTTTTTTTTATTTTCGACTTTGTCATTATACAAATTGTATACAAATTTACGAATATGAATTTTTTTGAATTTTAAAAACAAAAAATAATTTTATTTTTCAAAATCCAATATATAAAAATTGGTATATATAAATAATTAATTTAATAATAAAACGATTTTTAGACTTTGTTTGCATAAAATCATACTTTTTCCAGAAATCAAACGGTATTTCTTTTGAATACACTCATCATCTTACCACGGGCTCTTTCGCTGTAATGGTGCATAACCTATGGTTTGTGATATCAGTCTATATTCAGACGAATCAATCAGTCTCGTGGTCTGTGGTAGGTGAATGCCCAGTAGAGCTCAGATGCTCTCTGTGGACTCTGACAACTCCAGGTAAGTTTAGGCGTCAAACATTGAATTTTTTCTTCTGAGGAATATTAGAGATCTTAAGGAAGTACGATTTTGATGTTTTATGCAAGTAATAGAGCAATTAGCGCCTGGGGTGTACAGTGTACACTGTCACGTTCCAGGTAATTTTTTTTTTATAATTCAGTCGCGCTCAAGGGTATTTTAAGAGACCCTTATAATGTTAAGCACAGCGCACAGTGTGAAATTTTCCGATTCTAGTGGAACTTAATGCAAAAAATAAAGTTTAGCTATCAAGTATAATACCAATTTTAATCAGTTCTAAACATAACAGTGAAATGATTTTAGTTGGTTAGGGGTCAATATAACGGTTTGGTTTTGTATGGTTAGTTGTCAAAGTGATACACTCTGTGAAACAAAAAATTGAAGTCATCACATAGCCAATTAACTAAGCTTCGTTGATTCGAATTGCGTGTTGTGAATTAAAAAGAGATTTATTATTTTTTAATTTTGAAGTTTATACTACAGATTTGAGTAAGTTTTATAAATTCAGTTTTGTTATTTTTATTTTTTAAATATAAAAGCAAATTTTTTACATTTCCCTTCGTGTACCCGCGCTAAATTTTGCATAGATTTATTCTGTAAGCTTTTCTTAACCACAATCAAAGGTAAGTTCTTGCAACCATTTGCTGCCCCCATACAAATATTTACCACTTACAGAAAAATTAATAGGATGACCATTTTTGAACTTTGGTACCAAACTCCAAAAACCGAAAAGTTGTTGAGTACATTGCTGCAGAAAATGAAATTGAACCTTCCTGCCGAGAGTTGGGGATGTTTGTGGGTAGGCCTGTTGGTATTATAAAACAAAAATGGGAGCAGAGCTATAGAATCCACTCCAAATTTGTAAAAAAAAATCAAGAGTGGTTAGAACAGCCTATTATTTTACCAACTGCTTGCCTGTGCCAAGCTCAACCAAGTACAAGTGCAGAATCAAAAGAAACAAAATTGGGAAGGCCCCAGGAACCATTTGAAGAATGCAACATAAAAGTACAAAAACGAAAAGTCCGTGATATAGTGGTCACCAAATCGCCTGAGGAAATTGCGCTTGCTCATGAAATGAGCCTGAGGTCTTGTGGAAAGCATGACACAGCCAATATATTTCGAGAGCTTTCCTCTTCTTCACCAGCTCGTGGAACAAAATTGAAGAAAGCTAGAATTGAAAAAAAAAAATGAACCAAAAATCTCACCTGAAGGAGCTTTAGGCCTTATTATAGATGCTTAATTAAGCTATCAACATAGCTGGGCACCGTTAATCAAAAAGTTAACTTCGTTAATCGTTAATCCGTTACTAAAAAAGTTAGCTTCGTTAAACGTTAAAGCGTTAAATTTCGGAAGAATTAATGCAAGTTAACGTTAATCGTTAATCCGTTAACATATGATAAAAAATGCATTTTTTTTATTTTTTTACTCTGTTTCCTTGGGATTTCTTGACGTAATATTGTGTTGCGTTGCGTTGCGTTGGTTGCAGTAAAATGTGCCTACGTGATTGATGAACTATTGCGTTGCCATGAACTTGTTGTTGTTGTTGCAACTTGCAAACTGTAGTTTATTTTGGTTTTTCGTCATGAAAGGTGATACAAAAAAAGAGTGGACCACGGAATTAATTTTGCAGTTGATTTCAGCAATTGAGCAAGAGCTCAATATATGGGACATTAAGAGCCCCTCTTATAAAAATCGAGATACAAGGGAATTGGCTTGGTCTCAAATTTCCTCGAAAATGCAATTGCCTAATGTACCGAACTTAATCAAAATTATTTCAGGTTTGACGTTTGAGTTTTTTGTTTATCGTGGTGCGTTCATCGCGTTACCCAACGAGTGATCCTTGCTTAAGTGTACGAAGGTATCAACTCGTTCATCAACTGGTTGAGCAACAATATCGAAAACGCAGTTGATCAACTCGAAAAAAAAATTTTTCTGTCAAAATCGAACAAGTTTATCAACCAGTGTACGAGGTTATTCAACATTCGAGTAAGTTGGTCAACTAGGTGTACGCAGCTATTCAACACTGGAATAAGTTTTGAGAGTTGATCAACTAGGTGTGCGGGGTTAATCAACATATGGGAAAGTTGGTCAATTATGTGTACGGGGTTCCAAACGCATTTTGTTCAACTTTAGTTGCTCAACGTGAATTATGTAAGTTGCTGCACTAGTGTAAGAGGCTGTAAATTCGTTTATCCAACGAAAGAGTTGAATAAAAAGTTGAACGAAGTTGGTTGAACTTATCGCGCACATAGTGGACGACCGGCATAATGAAATGATCAAACGAAACGAATCTCTTCGCAGTTTTCTCAGTCGCACGCGCCGTCAAAATATAATACGTACCTATAGCTGTTTTTGTTTCACCCGCGGCACGCGCCGCACGGCACTTGTCTCATACTTGTCTGAACCTGTTTTTCGCGCCGCGCGGTAAATAGTAGGCATTGGATTAACGATTAACGGACTTAACGTGGATTAACGGATTTAACGTGTCCGTTAACATTTTTAAAAGTTAACTTAAAAGTTAATCCGTTAATCAAAATTTTAACTTCGTTAATTAACGATTAACGGATTAACGAGTTAATGACCAGCTATGGCTATCAACAATACCAAATAATAAGACACAATGCTAAAGAGGCTGGAAGTGATTTAAAACCCCCTTATTATCTCGTAAAAGAACAATGCTACCCACCAGAAGTAAATATTACGGTCACAGAAACTTCTGCGGAAGTCGACTTACAAGCCCTAGTCGATATAACATCAAAAAGGTTATGCGAAGCTCAATCCAATGTTCTTGAGTCTGGTAAGTTCGAAAAGCTAAGGCTTATTTATAAATGGGGATGTGACGGAAGTTTTGCACAAAGCCGTTATAAACAAGTTTTAACTGAAGGCTTCAGTGATGAATATATGTTCTCTGTAAACTTGGTCCCTATAAGGATGGTATGTGAAACATCGAATAACATTATTTGGCATGAATCCCAGACCTAATTCTACAAGATTTTGTAGACCTGTTGGTTTTACTATGAAAAAACAAACAAAAGATGTCATAAGGGCAGAAACCACCAAAATGCAAACAAAAATTAAAAACCTTTCCTTAAGCATCACAAAGATGCTACATATGTGGGTGCAGCGTGCAGCCCTAAAGAAATGAATAAGGAACATAACACTTCCCGTTCATCCAACATAGGTGAAGATATGTTTACAATCGGAATATCACCGTTACACTCATGGATTAGAGCTTTCGAATTTATGCTGCACATATACTATAAATTGGAGATTAAAAAATGGCAAGCCAAGTCACCATAGGAAAAAACTTCAGTGGCGGGAAGAAAGTCTTATATTCAAGAACGATTTCGTCAGGAAATGGGTCTTCTTGTTGATATGCCGAAACAAACGGCAGGCAACACAAATGACGGAAATTCTGCCAGAAGATTTTTTAGAAATTCAGAGCTAACTGCTTCAATTACTGGCATTGATTTTACACTTATTCAACGTGTTCTTGTCATTTTGGAAGCATTATCTTGCCATATGGAAATTGACGCAGAAAAATTTTGAGCTTTTTCTCAAGAAACGAAAAAATATTATTTAACATTGTATCCTTGGTATTATTTGCCTGCAAGTATTCACTATGGGAGGGGGGGGTCTATCTCGCCCCGTTTAGGAGGTAGGGGCGATTTTAGAAAAAAAATGACTTAAATTGAAAAAAAAAATATTAAAAAACAACGGCAACACTTACAATAAAATACTATACCGGTTTTGAAAGCCAGAAGTCTGTTCTATAATCGTAAATTTAAATTAAATTATTTATGTCAATAGTTTTTGAAAAATTTGCATGCAAACTCAAAATTTTGTTAAAAAAAATGAAAAAAAAAAGTTTAGACCAATTTTTTTCAAAATTGTAAAATAAAGTGCTTAATTGGCTTTTTGTGGTCAATGCTACTATTAATTCTGAATCGAACACAAAAAACCGAATGGTTTTGTCCCTTCTAGTTTTTGAGAAAATCGAAAATTACTAAAACCACTTTTTATGAAATTTTTGATTTTTGGTATTTAACTACGGTGATTTCATTTTGAGGATTAATGTTAATGTGGTTCATTTGTAAGTAAAGTAGAGCAAATCATTTAGGGTTACCAAGAATGCACCAGAGGAGGTAGAATTGCATGGCATTTCGCGTCTCAGTCAGTCAGTTTGTAAGTAAGTCAGGTGTTACTTAAAAATAGTCAAGTCAATTTTTCAATGTTCAATGTATTAAAACCGTGTTTACAGGCATTTTGATCACAAAAAAAAATTATAGCAAGCACCTGCCGAATCTCTAGCCAATATTGAGGCCCATGGAAAAATGTGCCGATAGATGGGTTTATTGCTCTGAGATTAACTTTTATATGGATTGCACCAGAGAAACTTTTAAATCATTAGTTTTAAGCAAAATTTAAGTAACGTTATTAAATAAAAGATTAACTATGTAAATCATTTAAATGTAATTTGAATTTTATATACCCACCTACAAATTTGTAACTATATATTTACTTATGTATCTTAGTCTGTAAGAGTATAATATGCTCTGGTTGATGAATAAATAATAATAATAATAATAATAATATTGTATTCTTACAATTTTTGTCACCTTTTTGAGTTGGAGTTGAGGGGAGTTGACGCTTTAGTTGGAATTAGACCAATTTCTTCTAAGAACGCGATGCTTTTGAAATATTTTTTTTGAAATATTGAAAAGTTATTTAATTTAGGATGAAGTAGTGGATGCTTAGTCGCCATTCTTTATTCAAAGAAAAAAATACTTCACTCTTACAAAGGTTGAATAACGAATGACCTTGGTAAACAATAACCTGTTCCATATTAGCATTAAAAATGTTAGACACAAACAATAAACATACATATTAATTAAGGAATTATATAAATTCGCTGCATTCGTACAGTAGTACCTAGGTAATGTGAATTTTTCATAATGTATTAAATTTTCATGTCTGAACATTTTAAATGTGCAACTTTGGGCTACGTACATACATATATTTAGTAGACATTGGATATAGACCATAGAGTAAATTCAAAGTTTATTTAAATCCAAATTCTGTAAATGCAAAAGAAACCTTGCATACACCCAACCTCGCATCTACCCCAAATCCTATAGTGTGCCCAGGCAGGGGGGTTTCAGGGGGGCAGCAAGCCCCCCCATACATATCTCACTGTTTATACGCCGTAATGCGTAAGCAAGCAAAAAAAGCAAATATCCCATAAAAAAGTAATTTTAGTTATTTTCAATTTTCTCAAAAACTAGACGACATAAAATCATCTAGTTTTCAGTTTTTGAATAAGAATATATTAGAGCAACGAATTTTAGGAAAAATAATAATATATAACTTTGCAGTTTTGAAAAATTAAACTTTAAACTTTTTTTTTTATGTTTTTTTTTTCACCAAAATTTGAGTTTAAAACTCGTTTTTTCAAAAACTGTGCATAGATTCTACTTGATTTAAAAATTATCTAATAGATCAGAGTATTGGCTCTAAAAAAAGGTATAATAGGTACTTAATTGTAAGTATTACCGTTATTTTTTAATATTTTTGTTTCCATTTTAGTACCTTTTTTATAAAATTGCCCCTCCCGCCCAAACGGGGGGAGATAGACCCCCGCTCCCATAGTAAAAAATGCTTGTATTGAACTGTTCTACAAAAAACCGTTATAATTTCTTGGCGCCTAAGTTATCGTACTCTTGCCAGAAAAGATACAAATAGAGATATTTTAAACCGATTTCTGTTGTCATAAGATCCTCTTCTTTAAACTAGATCAAAGCTTTCAAAAACTAAAAGCCATAGTCTACCAGACAAAACTATTTCATTGCTAAAAACACCGAAGATGCCTTTGTCTGACTAAAGATTTTTTTTATTTTCATATTTTCGTTTGTACTTATTTTTTAAAATGAAAAAAAAATACATTTTCGAACCCTTTAGTTATCAAATCACTCTTCACCACATACGTTAGACCTATTAAGCATTCTTGAACATGCCAGTTAAGTTTCGTCTCCTTATCAAGACACGCATTCACTTAGAACAGAAGCCGTGCAACGTCGTTTATTCGCTTCCTGTTGATCTCTTTTTTCTACCCCTTGTGAAGATCGACTGCAATTAATCGACTTAAGCACCCTCTCAAGACGCCGACATAATCTTTGTCCACTGGTGCCTTCGGCACTTCTTGACACCAATTCATGTATTCTTAGATCTGTTCCATTTCTTAACCCAACTAACCACCACAACAACTATGTCAATTTCAATGCAATTACCAGAATGCCACGCTTATAAGTAACTGTGCTCAGCACAACCTCGAGGTCAACCACATTAATCCCTCCCTTAGAAGAAACCTCTAATCTTTCCCGGAAATGGCTCGAGAATACACAAAAATATAGGAGATAATCCGTGTCTTCTACCTACATATTATATTCACCAGTAACAACATTTTATCACAAGACATGCTTTCTCAAAATTATGAATATTTTCACAACCTTATTGTCAAACATTTGAATAAAAGGAGAAACGTTTTCCGAGAAAGGACATTGCTTTCGAGATCCAAAAATTATAAACATTTCGCATTCAACCATAAAAACAAAGGCAAGAACTCCACATCTAACGCTTTGATTGTCAAAAGTCGAAAACAGTTTGCCCTTTGCCTTTGCAGTACACTCACTATAACATTTTCAATTAAAATTGATACCGACCTTTAGCCAAAGTCTATCGAATCGAAATGCACTCAACTACAACAGCTTTTACCTCATCACCAGTACTTCTGATTTGAGGTTAACATTATAAATTTTGTGCGTGTGTGGGTGTGTTTCGCTTGTGTGCCCTTTGCAATTCACTCTCGCATACAAATCTGATTGTCCTTGGAGTAATTTCAAATTCATTTCAGTTGTAATCTATTGCGTCTACGTGTGTTTCGAATCGAAACACACGCAGATGTTCTATTCTATTTCAGATTCCAGAGTCACCTTCAAATTGCTTATACGCTGCTTATAATCTGCGTAGGTTTACTAGTAATCAACAACTCGTTGCGTTGCACTAATGAACTTGTTCACACGGTTGCCTGAATGCCATCATGAATTCCAGAAGGATTCGATAAGGATTCTATTGTAGGTAGGTACATAAATGTTTGATGAGAGGAGCGTGTTTTTGGAAAAGGTTTTTATTTCAGCACAATTTCAATGATTTCAGAAAGAGTAATAGGACTGGCTCAAATATACTATCATACCTCATGAAGTTCAATTGGCTTATAATTTAAAGATTTTAACAATATGATAAGTTGTCGAATAAAAAATAGAATATAGTTTAATAATTATTAGCACTCTTTATTTGTATGACTTGTTCGAACGAATTTCACAACGCTAATGATCTGTTCAGTATATTTCAGTGCTACCGTATTGACGGCACTCACGTTTAAGCCCAGTGCTGCCATCTTCATGTTTCAAGATGCACAATATAAACGTGGATGTTATAAGAAGGATGTCCTAAAAATTTAAATTCGTTAGAAAATCTATATTAGTTCAAAGCTCAAAATATCATATAGGTGAAATAAGATCACCGGAAAACATTTAGTCATAAGTTTTGAAGAAAATACCGTAATCAATTTTGTCTGCAGGAAGTCGCAGTTAGGACAAACATAAAACACATAAAACGAACACATATAGGGGATTTTCGATTGGCGCGTGCAGATTTTGACTGGCTCAAATTTGGGACGACCGGTTCGGTATTCAATCAGAACCGGAATACGTCTAACCTGGACAATAAAGTCTTAATTCCAAGGTGGACATACCCAAAGAGATCTATCTTACGCCTCTTGTATCTAAGAAAATCTTGGACACCAATAATTGTTCCCGCTATCAAGGATAACCACAGATAGTCAGATGCAGGGGGGAATGTGTCAGAAACAACCATACCCCTGGGCACTATCTCCCGTAGTACCAAAATAGAGCTTCCGGTTTACCTTTGCAACCGTTGAGGTCATTTGTAGATGAACGCCTCAACGCTCGAGGTCTAACAACCTCGGATATACATATTACATACCCGACCATCGACTAAGGCAGAAGTGAAAAGATGTGCACACCCATACCCACAACATAAGTGCTCATCGGAGGAACACCTTAACTTCTTAACGAAATCGGCTCGACGCAAGCACCACCCGAACCGCTTTGCACCACAAAAATTTGAACTTGCATGTATAGGGGGCGCACATATATAATACATGCCGTCAACCCCGGGGCGAGCCCAGACACAACAGCATATGCCCAAAACTACCACAAAGATAACTCAACACAAAACAACAACTACCAGGGTGACTGATAAATTCGGGCACACAACGAAGTCGCCTTGACCCCTAAGATCGACATCCCTTGTTCAGACACGGGATGATCGGGACTAAGGTACACATATTAGACACCTCAAGCTCCACACAGCACCACGCCACAGATCAAGCCCCAATATACAAACAAGTATGCCACTCAGGGCGCGCGCCATTGCGATGTCATGGAGCGCCCAACAATGCATCAGGTAACCAGAGAGTAAAAGTCAAGTCCCGTCATGGAGAGCAATAATGGGTGAATCCCAATCGAAAACACGAACAGACAGAATGGCATTAATGCCGCTGAATCTTGGAAACTCGGTCACCAAAGCTGGACAGATTATCAGCCGTCTTATATTAAAAAGGATACGACTGAAATCTCAAGCATCATCTACCCATACTGTAATCAACTTAAAAAACTATTCCTTTCCGGGTACAAGAACTTGGCCTTGCGCAATCTTCAACCTGCCGAATTTGGCTTTACACCCGTACAAGATTCCTCTTACCCAAGAGCTCAAAGTTCATGCCGGTAGACAGCGCCATATGTTCGCTTACTGGTCTTCGGATCGTTTGGAAGAGAAGTCCAGTTTAGACCGAAAAATCATGCCTAGCGATTACGCCATTTTTGAACGAATGGCTGCGTTAACAAATTGCATTTATATGAAATACCAATTCCAACGATGATGATGACAGTGGCATCTTCAAAAAGTTACCATTTGGTGTGGATTTCAGGTTACCGGCCTTCTCAACAAGTGAAGGTGATTGTAATGTTATATCGAGTAATTTTTTAAGAGCTATCGGAAATTAAAAAAAAAACACATAAAATTCAGAAAAATGCATGAAATCTTTATTTGAGTCGATAGTACGGTCGATATACATAATTTAATGTTTGAAGATTATTTCATGCAAATATTGGCCGCGGCTGCACCTCAAATGGTCGATCCGCTTAGTTCAATTTTGGCATATTCTTTCTAACATTTCTAATGAATAAATGCTTCAATGTTGGTTTCCAGTGCGTCAATCGAAACGGGTTTGTTGCTTTATACATGAGCCTTAACATAGCCCCACAAAAATTAGTCTAGAGGCTTTAAATCGCACGATCTAGGCGGGCAATTGGCCGGCACCAAACGTGAAATAAACTGTTTACCAAACTCGTCTCTCGATTGGTCCATTGATACACGTGCTCTGTGGCATGTGGTACCGTCCTGTTGAAACCACATGTCATGCAAGTCAAGCTCTTCCATTTTGCGCAAAAAAAAGTTTGCTATCATCGCACGGTAGCGCTCACCATTAACAGTAACGTTGCGATTCGCATCATCTTTAAAGAAATATGGCCCAATGATTCCGCCAGACCATAATCCGCACCACATAGTGACTTTTTCTGGATGCATTGGTAGCTGTTGCAATGCTTCTGGCTGCTCTTCACTCCAAATACCGCAATTTTGCTTGTTCACGTATCCATTCAACCAGAAATGTGCTTCGTCGCTGAACATAAAAAAGTGGATCTTCGGCCAACTTTTCAAGAGCCCATTCACCAAAAATTCGGCGTTGTGGTACGAGTATGTCATTCGGCTTGAATTCTTACGGCAGCTGTATTTTGAAAAACTGCACACCTAAATACTTCGGCAAAATTTTCCACATAGTGGATTAACAGAGGCCCAATTGCTGCGAACGGCGCCGAATCGATAATTCACGGTCATCACAAACACTGGCCGATACAGCTGCGATATTTTCCTCAGTTCGCACTCTACGTAAACGTGTTGGCAGTTTAATGTCCAACAATGCAAATTTGGTGCGAAGTTTAATCACAATGGCCCGAATAGCCGCCTAAGTAGGTCGATTAGAGTGACCATAAAATGGAAGAAGCGTGCGATGAACTTTTGCAAATGAGCATAATTTGCAAGCGTTGTTCGTTTGAAAGACGATTCATGGTTGAATTATAGACCAAACTGAAGATGTTTGACAGTGACATAAAACACAAAAACACGCGCTTGAGCTGTTAAAACCAGTGTTGCCAAAAAGAAAATAGCAAACAAATCACAAATTATAAATATACATATTTAAATTCAAAGATCTTCTCTCTTTAACTGCAAGGTAGTGTACCTTACCACCGGTGTTCCTGAAACCTGTTGAACCACATTTTTTGGAATAATTTTTCACAAGCGAAAGTAGGTATTTGCTTAATTTTGTTAAAAGAAGTCGAACAATATTATAACCGTGAAGGAGAAAATTCTTGCAGAAAAATATTTAACAATAAAGGCCCCAGTATGGATCCTTGTGGAACACTGACATTCATAGGGAAATAATCGGTGTGATCGGAACAGATGTAAATTGAAGTTGTTCTGTTTGAAAAAAAGAGAACTTTTTTTTTTAAATAAGGCAATTTTGAAAATGTAGTTATATATGTATGTGAATACAAGACCAGAATGCCAAATGGAATCAATGGAAATTGCACTGTTAAGCTCACTGTATACAATGCATGTTTTATTTCTTAGATTTCGAATAAGCTTATCCCGAAATTAAAACCAAGCATGTCATGTAGTTGTATTTTTAAAACCATTTTTTCTTGTATTCTCTATCATCGTTTCCCCCAGTTTGATCTTATTCACGAATTAATAATTTGGCCTTTAGCTTCTATAAACATTGCAAGTCAAAATATTACTATATCGGCTTTCCTTTGTGCCACAATTGTATCATAACATTATTACCTACGAAATCGACACATAATAAAATTGACTTTGGAACTCATAAACATCACTTACAATAGCTTGCAACTTGATGATCCAATACAGGACTATTTCCTTTATTTTCTGATTCACTCAATTTTATCAATCGAAAATAACAAGAATGAAGTATAAGTATTTCCACACTTGACATCACTTCAACAGAAATAAAATCTTATAAATTATCTTTCGATAAGTCTTCTTCACTCTTGTGGTTTACCTAACCTATGTGTCTTGTCTAAAATAATGAAACCAGAATTATAACATCTACTTCGCCTTCATTGTTCCTCGAATCACAACACACAAAAGTAGTTGTCAGAACAATTCAAAGGAACAAAGAATAATGTTTCAATTACTTTCCCAAGAGTATCCAGACTATCAAGTGCACTCAAGAATGTAAGCACACCTTTGTCATTAGAATTTACTTTATGGAAACTACGGATAATTTATCTGGGTATACTCGTACGTATGATGAAATGAGAGTTCTCTCAATGTGCATGCAGCAATTCAAGATCAGATTTTAAAGTAGGATAACTGACATCACTTCTTGGAACTTGATAGCAAATATGCTTAAGTGGAATTAAAGTAATTTAATTGGCGAAAACATTTCCAACTCGAAGTCTTGCAGATATAAACTTAAAATAAACTTGAAGTTTTGGAGAATGATGAAGCTATTGTGTGAATGATGTGGAATACCTGCTTGAGGTTGTGCAGATGTGACAATTCAATATTATTCTTTAGTTCAAATTAATACAAGTGGTGTACTCGTAAGCAAGCTTTGAACTTGGGAGATAATTTTACTTAGTAACTACGAAGTTGTGGGGGTCAAGTGGACTGCGTGTATACAGAATTTTCTATGACATTCGAAAAACTCACTATCTGTTCCCAAGTATGGATCAAACTGTTCCTTCAAAATAGATGCAATCAGGTAAAATTCTCTTTCAATCCGATTCACTGCTTACTTTATCTCAGGTGTACCGCAGGAAAGTGATCTGGGTCCTTTTCTATTCATTCTTGCTATAAATTATATTATCTCATGTAGTTTCTAGCGAGATTCTTATACTATTTGATGTTATGAAAAACTCTGCAGGCCGATATTGACAGTTTTACACAGTGTTTTCGACAGTGGAATAAGAAGGGCAAAATTTCAAACTTTTACTTTCTCTAGAAAACGCCTTGTATAGGTACTCCTGATTATTTTATTTCGCAGCACATGCTCTTTTGATCTGAGTGTTCACTTAAGCTGTAATTAAGATTTGACTGAATACATGAATAACGCCGTTAATAAAACGAGCTCTACTGCTAGGATTTATAAAGCGTTGTGCAAAGGAATTTAACGATCATCTTGAGAACGCCTCACAATCATGGATTCATTATGGGCTCCCTCCTATGAACTTCGAATTCGTATCGAATCACTAATATACAGGGTGTCCGGTAATTCGTGTGCCATACTTTGGGATGTGATTTGCGGTCATATTCTAGGAAAAAAATTGTTGTACAGTAAAGTCTGATTTTCAACTTTGACATCACTTTTTGACGATTTAAAAAAAGGCTAACTTTGGTGTACCTTGACCCATTTTAAGATCAATTTCTCTGCCAGTACTAATGTTAGAGCCTCATTTTGAAGAATATTTAAAACTACATTTAAATTGAGCTGATATGTTTTTGGGGTTGCCAGATATTCAATTTTAAATGGTCTTAAATTTTTCTTGCCCGAGCAGAATTTTGACTTTGAGGTCATTTTTTTTTTTCAAAAAATGCGTAATAAACATAAAGTTTTTGAAAAAAAAAAAAACAATAATAAAAAAAAACTCATTAATAACTACACTCAAAAGCCCATGCATTTTATGATACTTGAAAATATCTAAAATAGGTAAGATTAAAAAAAAAAAATGATTTTTTGCCCTGAGGTGTAAAGGGTTTGAATAAAACAATAATTTGTATAGTTTTAAAAAATTTTTAATTTAATGTACACAGAAATACAGTCATAATAAGCTCTCAAAATACCCTCCTGCGTTTCGAATGCATGAGAGAGCATTTTTGGATTTCATTTTGAATGTTTATTCTCGATAAATCTTGCCTTGCTTTTATTGATACTTCGGAAATACGTTGTTTTATTTCAGTTAAAGTTAATATTTCAGATGAGTAAGCGATTTCTATTAATTGTCGCCACACAAAAAAATCCAGTACAGTGAGATCGGGAGATCTAGCAGGCCAGTTAATTTGTTCCATTTCTGCGTATCCCTCGATCACTGCATTCTTCATCCAGCCAATCCTTAACTTTACGACCGAAGCACAATCTTGTTGGAAATATGATGAAGCTAGTTGAAGCAGAGGAACATCCTCCAATAGGTCTGGTAGATTATTTTGTAAAACTCCAGATAGTTAGTAGAATTAAGTCGGGGTGGTAATTTAAAAGGCCCGATAAATCTATTTCCAATTACACCTGCCCACATGTTGACACTGAATCTGTGCTGAAGTTCTTAATAACATCTCTTGTGTATTGAGATTCGTCTGTACAAAAAATTCCGTTTATAAACTGGTTGTCATCCAAGCTTCTGTCTAGCAACCAGTTACAAAATTCGAGTCTCTTTTCAAAATCATCGGGAAGGAGTTCTTGCGCATGTGTATGGTGATATGGATACATAGTTTTACCATGCAGTTAACTGGAAATTCTGTGTTTGGAAACATTAAACTGTAGAGCTAAGGGTCTTAAGCTGTTAAAAGGATCGATTTTAACAGCTGCCAGTATTCTTTCATCGACCGAAATTTCTCGAAGCCTTCGAAAAGTAGATACTTCCAAAAATATTTCACAAAGGAAGTCGTCTGTTAGGATAAAGTTCCTTGTACATATATTCGTTGTGCTCTTCTTAAATTTCCATTACACGACTCATAAACGAATAAAATGTCTGCGTATTCTTCTCTCATAAATGAAGGAATTTCAAAAATCGCTCTTATCCAACTGTAATCGTGACTTAACGTGGTAATCTGATGAATGAATTTGTTTTTCTATTCTCTTCTATCACTTATTTAATTAATTTACCCACTAAACATTCATACCCCAATATCATTGTATTAATTGTTTCTGGCGTTTGAATACATTCCTTGATGACATCACTATAAATATTCTTCAGCAGTGGTGGTTCAGAAACGTTCACTTCCTTCCAATTGATAATATCAATGTAGTCCTCTGCATTGAAATTAAATTCTGGATTTTTAAATATTCTTGTACCACAATCCGACGAATCTTTACATTTCAGAATCCTTCGCAGAGCTAGCACCTTTATTGCTTCCCGTTCGTCAGCCAACATCGCCAGTAGTATGTTTTCCGGAAATCCATTTCTTTGAATCACCGAATAAATTGCAGCTTTGAACTGCGCCGGCATATATCTCGAAAGGACCATAATTTTATGTAAGTATTTTGCTCCATAGATACAACTTGGCTTTGTTTTTATGGAAGACCACATCGGAGCATACATTTTCAAAATAAAATTAACCAGATGTAAAAGATTTTCATTTGGAAAATTTGTCGAAACATAGGGTAAACCGACCAATCATTGGCATCTTAAGGTTACTCACCACTTATTCGGCTTATATAACTTATGGGAATTAAGAAACGACAGTTTTTTTTTTTTAATTTTTAATTGTATTTTTGTTTAGTGAAAAACATTAAATACCCTATTTTTTGTTAAAATTAATAAATAATTAATAAAAAGTAAAACAATGTCCTTTTACCAATGATTGGCACCATTTTCCAATCATTGGCACTGAACAAACCAATGATTGGCACATTGATTTTGTTTAATTTTTAAAGTTTATTAAAAAAAGTATAACTCTATTATATAATTTAATAAATAAAAGGTAATTTATTTTTATAATTATATTTAAGTCTTTTAAGTTACATTATGTTTACAGTAAGGCCGAGATTAGATTAGATTTTTATTGATTGATAAAAAAGTGTATTATCATTCTAAGGAAAATTGATACAAAATTGTGAAAATCTGTAACTTTTTCTTTACCAATGATTGGCACAGTGCCAATAGCCAATGATTGGCACGTTTTCTAATGATTGGCATGGCATCCAAGGATTGCCATAGTGCCAATCAACCCAGTGATTGGCACCTCATCCAATGATTGGCATGTGCCAATAAATAGAAATTTGATGGATTTACATTCCTATAGTTGACACCCCTTATAAATGCTATATTTTTAATAAATTATTAAAATAAAAAGAACTAACCTCTTTGTTATAGTTAATTCTATTATAATAACTGCACTTGACAATGGTTTTCCTCTTAAATTTATTATTAAATTACACTACAATGTCACCACTTTCCTTAGGGTTTTCACAAGTTTCACAAAAAATTTGGCGCGAACTTGATTCTAAATTTTTAACAGCGTTTTTTTAATTGCTACTAACTTCAGAGGCCAAAAGAAATGATGCCAAATTATCAGAAATAGACCAAGGCTAATATTTTTAAAAAGATTTTATTAGAAAACTTTTAAATGTTATTAATACGAGTAATTTAAACTGTAAGTGCCAATCATTGGGGGGGTGCCAAAAATTGGGCAATTTACCCTACAGTCTCAGAATTCTATTTGCCGTGGTAAGCCATCTAGAATGCTGGTTGTTTCTTAAAAGATTTTCGTGGCAATGGCCAGAGTTAATAGCGGTACAAATCTGAAAGAGGTATGACTGATCGGTGCTTAGATCGTTTGCATTCGATATATCCGGTAGAGCAAAGCTTATTGATTTAAAATCTACTAAAGGCAGAATCTCACAATCTTTTAAATTGTTTCCGATTGCTCCTATAAAGCTTCGGGGTCCAATCGTAGCTCGAATAAGTGTCTAAAAATAAGATCATTAGCGTGTATAGTTGGCAGATGAACCACTGTATTGTTCTTTGTATAATTGTTGTTTCAGGCATCTTATTACACCTCCTTTGAATCCTGTATTGGGAGCGGTTCCACCCAGTGACGTGCCGTGGTGGTTTCATTAAGGTGTTCAATATAACCACTGATCTCTATAATACACTGGATAGCGCATTCACTACATTGTATAACAGATTTTTTGACTCCAATTGAAGATGACAGATGGTGGGCAGCTTCATAATTTGACGTCTTCTTTTCACAAAAAAAAAATATTTTGATATGACAAAGAGAAAAACAAATGTGACTGCACTTGTTTATGCGGGAAACAAATTGACACAGCAACTTCAACAGCAACCTTAAGGCTAGGCGCACACATTCAATTTTTAGTTTCGTAATTGCTTGGTTCGAGCAACTAAAAAGTTTGTGTTTTGACACAAACTAAACGATTGCCTAAAATGAGTTCGGTATTTTGTGTAACATCTAATTTGCCCTGCGCGGACATTCAACCAAATTGTTCATCTGTTTTCAACTAAAAATTGAATGTGCGCGCCTAGTCTATCAGCAACGAAAACTTCAACATCAAAAGTCTTGTGAAATAGATTACAACGTGAACAGCGTTTTTGACAGCATATAATCAAAATAAATTCAAATGCGAAATGATTTTGCCGTACATTTAACGATAAAAATTAACGTAAATTGCGTCAATGTATACGATTTGCACAATTTGTCATACTAAAATTTATTTGTTTTTAGCAATTCTTCCATTGTCAAAACCAAAATAAATAGACGAATCAAAAAGATAGTTGTTACATTTTCATTTAAGTGTTGATAATACTGACAAATTTCGCCTCAAAAGTTAGTAGCATTTGCACAGCGACATCGAATTTAGGGTTAAGGTCTAACGTTAATGTCGAAGTTGCTGTGTTAGGTTAGGCGCGCATATTCAACTTTTAGTAGCACAACTGTTTGGTTGCTTATAGAAAACAGATGAACTATTTGGTTGAATGTCCGCACAGGTACATATAGGTACATATAATTATATGTTACACAAAATAGCGAACTCATTTTAGGCAATTGTTTAGTTTGTGTCAAACCACAAACTTTTTAGTTGCGAAACTAAAAATTGAATGTGCGCTCCTAGCCTTAATGTAATCAAAGCCATTTAAAACAGTGGCCCTAAAAACATTGACGTGGTTGTTAAAGTTGCTGTTGAAGTTACAGCAACAGATTGACACACCGTCAATCTGTTTCTCTTATTTGTCGCATTATTTGTAAATTTTAAATATTTATTGTTAAAAATAAAATAATAAATTGAAAATTGGACGAAAATCATTTGTTTTGATTGACAAATTGACAATTTAATAAAATTGAAGGAATGTCAATTAAATTGAAAATTAGACGAAAATCATTTGTTTTGATTGAAAAATTGACAATTTAATAAAATTGAATGTGATTTAACTTTGGTTCTTTTGTTTATAATTTATTGTTACCTAATCAAAAAAATATATGTATTTCTACTGCGAAAACTTTGGTTTTACTACGATTTCTTTGACAATTTACTGCGATCTGCGATTTATGAAGTCCGAACCCTGCTTGTGTGTTGTTCTGTTGTACACTTGTGACTTGTGCTTGTGAGTCTTGTGACCTTGTGTACAACAACAACTGGTATACAATGAATTCGCTTTCGCACTTCATAATGAAAATGAATCATATCAGAGTTCACTGTCTCTCTCGATGCCGAGGATGGTACGCATACACCAAACCAATTTGTCTTCTTTTCTGTAGTTTGAGTTGTTTCTGTATGTTGATTTGCTTTACGTCGCGTTGCCCTTGCCATTCGTCGGTGCGTTGACATGAAGAGAACATTGTAGCGTGAGAATGAATTCTCTGTCCATTCGGATGAAGGATCGTGGATCGTGGTGCGCTCGATGAAGGTGAACACCAAAGAATATAGAATTTTGGATTTATATATGTATACACATTTTGTCTCTTCTTTGCATTTTTTGTGTGGATGTGGATGTGCTTTACCTTGGTTTCGGAGGTCGGTCGGTGCGTTTACATGAGGAGAACACCCTAGAGTACTATTTTTGTTAGTTTGCTTGAAAATGTATTCTTCATCCATTGTATTTGAATGAATTGCCCTGGTGCGCTTGAATAAGGAGAACATGGAGAACATGATATATGGAATGTGACTTATGTGACGATTTTGGTAGGGTGTGCGGTGAACACCTGCGTTCCTTTGAATAAACGTCACTGGTTCCACCACTTTAAACTACAACAAATTTATTCAAGCCCACACCCTTTTCATTTAAGAAGTTTTTTATTTCGTTGCTCACGTTGGAAGATTTTCCACTCGATACTGAAATGTGTCCCATGTATTCTGAGTTTGGTTCCTTTACTAGACTTATATGCTCTTCGGAAACGATTTTCATTCTAGAAGAACCTATCATTGAAAGAGTTCTATCTTTCAGTCCATCAAAATATAGTCCAAACGATTCTTGGTGACTAGAATACTCCTTTCCTTCTCACGAACTTGCCTTATTTTATTTCTATCCACCACATAACTAGTTTTTTCCTTTGTGATAAGACCAACGCCTTGAAGTGTTGCGGTTACAATTGCTGCTGCCTCCCTATCTGAAATACCGTATCTATCAGCTGCATGAGCGACGGTAGGCATCGAAGATTTTAAAATTTTCTTTTCAGGTTTATCTTGAAAGAATCCTGCTGATGAAGTTGACGTCTCCATATCTTCTTCAATTCCTCAGATGAAAACTCTATCGGCTTATCATTAGACGAATGAGGTTTAGGTTGATTGAATTGTTTTTGCTGTCTTTTTTCATAGGTCCTTTTTCGGGTGCATTTCTTGGTAATTTAAATGGAGGTTTTTACGTCTATGCTTCCAGTGCCCATTTTTCGATTGGTTCGTTGAACAATCAAAAACGTTCTCTCCAAAATTGGCACTTTAAATTGTTTCTCACATTTGCACGAATCAAAGTTCTCACATTTACAAGCAGCTATATCTAATAAAAATTTTGCTTCGTCCTTAAATCCATGCTACTATGATTTATTTGAATTTTTCAAAACCTAAAATTCTTACACCCATATTAATAAAAAACGCTTATTCCTTCTATAGTCCACTGTCTTACTAAACTATAGAATAGGAGTTTAGTCCTGGCTTAAATATTTATATTAATAAAAACAAAATGTTCCCGGAATAGTAAAATGACGTTTACCAAAAATCCTTTTAGGAAAATCTTCTACAAAAGTAAGCAATCCCTTTTTTTATATTCTGTGGCTACCTAAATTGATTGTCAATAGCTTGTGTCTGACTGTGGACATTTCTATTTCTTATTCCTTCGCTAAACCACCTACTTCGGTGGTTTAACTTAATCATAATTAGTGAACGTGACTTAACAGAAAATTTGTTTTATTAATGAAATTTCGCACTTAGTCCAGGATTTAACGATAAACCTCCACTAAACCATCTTTATTAATATGGGTGTTATATTTTAGTGAGAGTATAAATTTGTAACGGAAAAATATTGAAAGGTTGTTTATAAATTGATTTTAAAAATATATTGCTAAGCTGACCAAGGTAAGTTTTCTCTAAAGAAAATTCTTTTAAAAAAGGCTTTTATTGCAAATTGCAATGTATATGTATGTTCAAATTTCAAATGACTTGGGGCAGTATTAAAAATGGTTGAATTCAAAAAATATTTTGGATTCAGTTAATGTATTGGACCGCGGCCCATTACATTTTCACGAAAAAAAAAATGTTTTTCATAACAAAACGAACCACCCTACTGTATACACATAGGCAAGTTAAAAACTGGTATTATCGAAAATTTAATTAATAGCCTTGAATCGTTAGAGCAAGTACATACGCTTTTATTTCCTACATAAAATTAACACTCTCTTCTTAGAAAAGGTAAAAACCTTTTGATTGAAAAGAAATAACAATGAAAATTAATTGGTTTAGATAAAAAGCACACTATAAATCCTCTGCCAAAGCGTTTTACTCAGATTTAAATAAACAATAATTGTTCTTTGATGTGGTCCCACATGTTGTTCTTCGTACCCCGTTCCAAAGAAGTCGGCTTACTTTTTTTTTGTTTTTATTCAGATGAAGGAAGCTCAAGAGTGTCGTCTGCGAATCTCGAAACTTCTCGTTTGGAAAATTTTTGTAATTGAAAAACGGTGTATATTTTCAGTGAGCTTTCCACAAACGATTGGGAATTATAGTACATCCTTAGTCTGCATCAACATCACATTTGCACGTCATTAAATTAATTGGATGTCACTTTGGATGAGTGTGTTCCACTTATGGTTTGACGATACAACAAAAAAATTCAAATCAAATCGGTTGTCTTTGAAGTTTTGTTTTTAAATGGTTTATGAAAGATTTCTTTTGAGTTGAAGTATTTATTAAGTTTTAATTTTCACTTAGATTTTTGAGTGTGTATGTGTGTGTGTGTTTTTTTTTAATTATGAGGCAGTCTATCTAATTAATTCTTCAAACGTTCTATTTTCTCTTTAGGATAAGTATTGATTGGAGTAAAAAATTAAAATACATAAGACAAAGTAGAAGAAGAAAAAAGTTTGTTTTGTCATATTGTCCGTCGATCTGCTTTAGGACTTTTCCTTCCTTTAGATCTGTCCTGTCAATTTTTTAATGACCTTCGTTACAATTAATTTAGTTTCAAAAAAAAAACGAAGAAAAAGCATTATACAGGGTGTCCCACAGTCACCGCCCCAAAAGAAAACCATGGATTTCTGAGGTCATTTTAAGTCGAAAAACTTAAGAGGTCATTTTCTCGTTTTCGTCCCGTTTTCGAGTTATAACGGTTTTTATGATCTTTCCCTTAACTGGCTTTATCTTTGCCAAACTACGTCCGATTCGTAAATTTTTTTTTATAACCAATCAAGAATTTATTACAGTTTTAGTTTGTCCAGAGACTTTTTTTTCTGCGGACAACCGTTTCTCCGCAATTTTGCATCAAACCCAATTTTTTCGTTTTTTAAGTAGTTTTTTCACTTTGATATCATTTTATTCAAAAAAACACGTTAATGAGTATTAATTTTTTTCAATTATTATTAAAGCCCAGTTCATTTTCTTAAAAAAAATATTTTTTTTTCTTTAAAAAGAATACTAAATGTAATTAACAAAAAATAAACAAACTGAGTGAATTTAAAAAAAAAAATAATTTTTAAATACAAAATTAACTTTTTCTGAGCTATTGTGGTTAAGAAAAAGGCAAATAGATAAAGTTAGTTAGTAAGACCGTTAACTAATGTAAGCAGTAAAGATTTGCATTATGATTTGAAGGTGATCTAGTGATCTAGTGTCCGCGTCGTGTTCTTTCACTTGATACTCCATTTTGGATTTGTTATTCAAGTTGTAGTTTTTTTTCAATTATTTGCGAACAATGGATTACACTAATCAAGAATATCTGGAAATGTTATTATTATACCCTGAAATGGGACGATTAACTTTATCTATTTGCCCTTTTCTTAACCACAATAGCTCAGAAAAAGTTAATTTTGTATTTAAAAATTATTTTTTTTTTTTAAATTCACTCAGTTTGTTTATTTTTTGTTAATTACATTTAGTATTCTTTTTAAGGAAAAAAAAATATTTTTTTTAAGAAAATGAACTGGGCTTTAATAATAATTTAAAAAAATTAATAATAATTAACGTGTTTTTTTGAATAAAATGATATCAAAGTGAAAAAAACTACTTAAAAAACGAAAAAATTGGGTTTGATGCAAAATTGCGGAGAAACGGTTGTCCGCAGAAAAAAAAGTCACTGGACAAACTAAAACTGTAATAAATTCTTGATTGGTTATAAAAAAAATTTTACGAATCGGACGTAGTTTGGCAAAGATAAAGCCAGTTAAGGGAAAGATCATAAAAACCGTTATAACTCGAAAACGGGACGAAAACGAGAAAATGACCTCTTAAGTTTTTCGACTTAAAATGACCTCAGGAATCCATGGTTTTCTTTTGGGGCGGTGACTGTGGGACACCCTGTATATATCACGCAATATAATTCTATGGCATGATGTTTTTTTTTTACAAAATAGTTTTGTCGAATTTTAGTGTTCTCGCATTATAATATATCCCACCTGATAGATTTCTCGCATGATATATTTTCCAACTGATAGTTTTTTCCCAAGATAGTTTTCACGGTAGTTTTCTCGCATAATAATTTTCTTGCATGATAGTTTTCTTGCATGATATGTACATATCCCGCATGATATTTCTTTCGCACGATAGTTTTCTCGCGTGATATATGATAGTTTTTTTCCAAGATAGTTTTCACAGTAGTTTTCTCGCATGATATATCACAGGATATATTTCTCGCATAATATATCTTTCGCGCGATAGTTTTTTCGCATGATATATTTTCAACCTGATAGTTTTTTCCCAAGATAGTTTGCACGGTAGTTTTCTCGCATGATAGTTTTCTTGCAGTTTAGTTTTCCTGAATGATATCTCGCATGATATTTCTTTCGCACAATAGTTTTCTCGCATGATATATGATAGTTTTTTTCCAAGATACTTTTCACAGTAGTTTTCTCGCATGACATATTCCTCGCATGGTAGTCTTCTCGCACGATATACTTCCCGCCTGATAGTTTTCTTACAAAATAGCTTTCACAGTAGTTTTCTCGCATGACCTATTCCTCTCATGATAGTTTTCTTGCATGATATATATATCGCATGATATTTCTTTCGGACGATAGTTTTCTCGCATGATATATTTTCCTGCTGATAGTTTTTTCTGAAGATAATTTCAATGTAGTTTTCCCGCACGTTATTTCTTTCCCACCTGATAGCTTTTGGTAGGATAGTTTTCTCGCATGATGTTTTCCTAGCATGATAGTTTCTAACACTTTCTTCATCCCCAAGTATTTTCCGACCAATTTCCCTTAAAACACTCCGCTTAAGTGAAACTCGCTTAAGTGAAAAACCCGGATACTGAAACATATTTTCAGTTAATTTTTAATATACTTCATTGAAAAAAACTCTCTTAAGTGAAAAAAAAAAAATTGAATCGAACTGAACAAAAATTTGCTAGTTTTCGTTTTTCAATAAATTATTTCTGTGTTATTTAATCGTTGTTTTATTTAACTTCTTTCAAGGCAAGTTCAAAAGATAAAAAAAATATTGTTTCTAGCATTAAATCTCCGCTTAATGGAATTTTTAAATCCGCTTAAGTGAAATTTTTTTTTCACTTATCCGAACTCCGCTTAAGTGAAATTATTTTTCACTTAAGCGGGGTTCGTTTAAGTGAAAAACCCGCTTAAGTGAAAGAAAGACTGTGACATTTTGCCGTTTCTCTTAAGCGGGTTTTACTGTATTTGAATTCTACGAAAGAATTTTTATTATTAAAGCAAACATTAAGTGTGAATAGAATACAAATAGACCGCAATTTTCTTAGCCAATAAATTGACTAAGAAAATAGAAAAATAATTAATGAAAATTAAAGATTTTTAAAAAAAGGAAACTTTTGCTATGAAATTCATAGACAAAAAGAAAATCGAGACTTATCTTAATGAAATCTAAAAAAAAAAGAACAAAAAAAAAATATTTATTTAGACACTTCTATCGCAGGTCAACTATTGAACAAACTTCATCAGCCAGAAGCAATTCCTGCACTTGATCAAAAGTTTCTTCCTTTTTATAAAATTTTAATGATAGAGCAAGTTATGAAAAGTTTTCTAATTGGAGTAAGAGAAATTTTGCTGATTTTTCAAATAGTACTTCTAAGTAATGCAATTTGTTGAACTCTGCAAATGTTTCCAAAAGTCATTGCCAAATGAGAGCCCCTTTTGTCTTTGCTGAAATACGTACATACATACCTATAGCTATGTATATAGATCTATGTAATATGGTAAGGACGAGTTTTATATTATAAAATAGGAAAGGAGAAAATCAATAGATTTTATGATGATGGTTTTCGAGAAACAGTTGAATTTCGATAATGGCTTTGATTTTTTTCTGTTCATTAAAACTACGTCCAAGGTTCAATTTATTCAGTCTGGGTACCACTGTATGTATAATTGTATATCTTTGGTATGGTTAGTGCTTTTTTTAGCAAAATGAGTACTAAATGGTAGATAACATAGGCTAGGTCATATCTTTCGAAGGAAGGAAGGAAGTTATAAGTTCTGGAAATATTCGAATTATTACTTTAGCAAAATGCATCGTAGGTTTCAAATGACATCTGTGGTCAAAGAAAGTTGTCTATCAAGCCACATTCTGTTTTTTTTTTTTATTTTTTTTTTTTTGTTAGGAATAGTTGATCGATTCTTCTATAATACAGATTTATACAACATTATGTGGACTATGTCGTCATCGTTGTAGTTGTTGTTATAGAAATAATAGTGGTAAAAAAAAAACAAGGCTTGTTAGAAAGCTCATGGCTAATACCACCAAGTTCAAAGTAATGTACACTCGAAATGACACATGCAGATGCAGTGGATAGGGGGGAAAACGTGAAAATGTAGATCTTAAGCTGGTACATTTCAAACAAGTGTCTGAGAGTGATAATTACTCCCGAAATTTTCTTCATAAAGCATTATCTGAAAAACTTAGTAGAAGTCTGATTGTTATTGCGTAGTAGCTTTTGGCAACAAAAGCAGTACCGAGTACAGTTTTTTTCAACCATCAGACATTTTTTTTTTAAGAACTGGCTTGCAAAAAGCAAAACCTGGTCCTGACACCTTGATGTAAGTAAACCTAATTTTCGGAAGAGCAAACTCAATTCATAGACCATCCATCACGGACTTAAAGTTTCGACAACTCCTGGTTAAAAAGGTGAAGAATTCAAAGAAATATCAGCTGGCTCTGAAACCGTATTTCATTCAACTTAGAAAAACTATCAATGGACTCATTTCTGGCTGATGTTTTCACTTCTCTTGAATAATAAACCAAAAAATCAGGAGGAAGCGAAAACATTTCTTAATACTTTGTACCAAATCTTGTGATTTTATTCTGCCTACTTTAATCTGATCAATAATAGTTTTCCTACACTTTCGACAACAGCAGAATTTGTTGAAGTTCTAAATTCATTTTGTCATCAAGTACTAAATATACAAGCTCTTTGTAGAAATTTGAAATTCGTCCAATCATCACTTAAGGGATTTCGGAAAAAGACTGGAAGACCCTGGCACCTTTTCGACTATTGAAAGAGGGACGCATCGATCAAGAAGAGCCTTTCAAAGGTGAGAAAGTTTTTTTTGAATATTATAAAATGACTCCAGATACATTTCACTATATTTTGACAAGTACAAAAGAGAAACTGATTTTGTAACCCCGATTTTACCTTAAGATAAGCCTATTCTTAGTCTAAGAACACACTTCCGATTTTCTGTGGAGGCGATTACAAAATCACGGTCGCCACAAATTCTTGTCATGCACTCACTTGTGATTATTTTGCCGCGCTATTATTTAATCGCAAAGAAATAAAACACATTGGCCCAAAATTTGTTAAGGTATTAGTATGATACTACCTAACAATTTGCTAACTTTATAGTAGTTTACTAACTCACTCTTAATTTTAAACATTTTCTAACTAGTATCGTACTAAGATAATTTTCTCAATAAATTGCTTCTGAACACACGTAAACCAATGACCTTACTTTTACTTTTTTTAGATGGCGCTCACAGTCCAAGGTGGACTACGGCCTCAACCAACAAGCCCCTTCAGCTAGCTCGGTCCCTAGCTAGCTGCCTCCAGTTACGCTCTCCAAATTGGTTGAGGTCGCTCTCCACTTGTGCGCTCCACCTGAGGTGGGGTCTTCCTCTGCTGCGCAGACCATCAGGGGTGGATTTGAAGATTCAACTGGCTGGTGCGTCGGTTTCCATGAGCTCCACGTGTCCCAGACATCTCAGCCGTTGTATTTTCAGTTTCTTGACTAGGTCAACGTCGCTGTAAAGCCCGTACAGCTCGTTGTTGAACCTTCTCCTCCATACTCCATCGATACAGACTGGACCGAAGATCAAACGAAGAACTTTTCTTTCAAAGCACCCAAGCAGATTTTCATCCGTTTTAGACAGAGTCCATGCTTCTGCCCCATACAGCAGGACCGGAATGATGAGGGTCTTATACAAGGTCTCCTTGGTTCTTTGAGATAGGGCTTTATTACTCAAATGCCTTCTTAGCCCGAAGAAACAGCGGTTGGCAAGAGTAATTCTTCGCTTGATCTCCGAACTGATGTCGTTATGCGATGTTATAGTGGAGCCCAGGTAGACAAAGTCTTTGACGACTTCGAAGTTATACCTATCTATCGTGATGTTTTGCCCAAGTCGACGATGTTGAGATTCCTTTCTCGACGATAGCATATACTTCGTCTTGTCCTCATTAACAGCCAAACCCATTTTCGCCGCCTCCAGTTCAATACTTGCAAACGCACCGGTAACAGCTCGCTTCGTCCTCCCAATGATATCAATATCATCCGCATAAGCAAGCAGTTGAACTGACTTTTGAAAAATTGTACCTCTTTTGTTGACGTTTGAGTTTCGTACAATTGCTTCAAGAGCGATGTTAAATAGGTTGCATGATAGCGCGTCGCCTTGCCTCAGACCTTTCTCGACATCAAAGGGTTCGGTGGTGTTCTTACCGACCTTGACGGAGCAACGAGATTTCTCCATCGTCATCCTGCACAAGCGGACGAGCTTGGCAGGGATTCCAAGATGAGACATGGCTCTATATAGTTGTTCTCTGTCCACGCTATCATACGCGACTTTGAAATCAATAAAAAGGTGGTGTGTATCGATTTGGAACTCCTGGGCTTTTTTCCAAAATCTGTCGAAGTATGAACATCTGATCCAGGGTAGATTTTCCGGGCCTAAAACCACACTGATAGGGGCCGATCAGCTCGTTGACAAACGGTTTTAGGCGCTGACACAGTACAGTCGACAAGATTTTGTATGCGACGTTGAGGAGACTTATACTTCTGTAATTGGCACACGTCAGAGCATGGATGGAGCATACTATGCCGAGGTTCCATTCATTGGGCATACTTTCATCCGATCAAATTTTTGAGATGAGTTAGTACATGCTCCCTACTAATTCATCCCCACCTGCTTTGAATAGCTCAGCTGGCAAGCCATCCGCGCCAAAACAATCACATTTCGTGTAAAAATGTAAGTACACGATCCGTTTTTTATGTTTGCAAATGTCAAAGAGTCATATGAAGCTAGCACGATACTAAAAAAATAGAGTAGGTATTCGATGGTTTTTAAATATGTATCTACCACTTATAACTGGATACACCCAACAAAATGTTTGTGTTTTTGAGTAGACTTTAAAAGTAACAAAAGAGCCACTACACAACATATAATGAAACCCATCTTAATACTGAAAATAATTTTTTTTTGTTTTTAATCGCAAGTGCGTGCAAGAGTATTTGAATCCATTTGATCTTTTTAATTTTGAGACAGAAAAATATATTGAAAAAATAGAACTTGCTCCGTTTTTATAAATGCTCCAACTTTTAAGTCGCATGTGCGTGCATTCACATTTAAATTCATGTGTTCTATTCTTGCCACTAAGAAACCGCGCGATTAAAAAGTCGTAGTCGCTACAAAATATTGTCATGCACACACTTGTCACGCACTACTTTCTATGTGAGTGCACGCATTTGCTACAAATAAGTAGCGACAGAAAAATCGCTTAAAAAATGGAACTTATTGCATGTACGTGCATTCACATTTAACGCCATGTGTTTTATTCCTTGCGGCTAAGAAATCATGGATTAAAAATTACAAGTGCGTGCATAACAATTTCTTGCTTAAGTCGTAGTAACTTAAATCGCAAATGTGAGCATATCCATTTGAGACCATTTGTTTCATTTTAATTTACGAAAATCGCATCGCGTGAAGAATGAAACAAATTGCGACCTTTTAATCGCCTCATGTGTTCTATTTTTGCGACTAAAAAACCGCGCGATTGAAATACCA
Organism: Philhelius festivus; assembly: GCA_963931855.1. Lineage (NCBI taxonomy): Eukaryota > Metazoa > Arthropoda > Insecta > Diptera > Syrphidae > Philhelius > Philhelius festivus. The sequence continues at coordinate 39,196,990 of OZ007554.1, read as the reverse complement.
AGTGGGGAAATAATTAAAAAAAACTCCTAATGATTTTTATTTGCGGTATAATAGGTACATTGGGACTTTACAGTGGGAAGTTATGGATTCGTAAAAATAATTCGAATTCGAGATTTCGATCAGACTTGATATAACTATGACAGTGCATAGAAATTAAATGCGCTATTGGATTGCACGTTCTTGCTAATATGTTAAAGTAATTTGGAATTTAAAAGTTGGTATAATATAAGACAAACATTTAATTATTAAAAATTTATTATTAAATAAATATTATTAAGTAAATTTCTAACATAAGAAAATTCTTTAAAATTTATCTAAGACAAAAGTTTGGATGTAAATTTTAAGTATATTTTATAATTTACATTTTAGGAAATAAATCAATCGTTCAATCGTTTTCAAGACATTGATTTTTCAATAAATAATTTTTAATTATTTTTTTTTTTAAATCAATAAAACTCCAAATAATATTTGTTTGAACATTTCTACATGTATACAATATTATTTATTATATATAAATGTTGGTTTAGTTATAAGGGTTTTTTTATAATACAAACTCTATATATGCTGCTAAAATAAATCAGCCAGGTAGAAGACTTAGCGCTATTATTGGACTTGTTAAATAATTGATTTAAAATTTGGCCTTTAGTCTACAAAAATTGGCATTTCATCCAAGCTATTTTGAATCAATAATTCAACAAGTCCAATAATAGTGCTAAGCCTTCTACTTGGCTAATTTATCTTCATAAAAAAACAATGCCATGCCACGGGCAAAATCTTCCAGGGTTAATGATTACAATTTTTATCTTGGTTGAATATAGTTGTTCACATTGTTTTTTTTGTCAAAAAATCGATGTAAGATGGACTGAATTTACCAAAAATTGCGTACTGACACGACCCTCACATTCAACTGATGAGTCAGTATGAGATCGACGGGACGAAACGCCAATTTTTGTGGACTAAAAAGGCCAAAAAGGCTACTTTGAATCACTTAAAATGTTTGTCAAAATCGTAAGAGCAGATCGTTAGAGTCGTTTTTAAGATAAATAAGATTTTGCATAACAGCTGTATGGCAGTTAAAAAAATTCAATTTCTCTTCTAGGGAATTACCAAAGACTCTTAAGTTCTAAGTTTGAAGAAAATAGCTCCAGTACCTTAGGAAGATGTACAGACATACAGACAGATGGAATTACGGGACCCACTTTTTTCGTGTTCTCTATCATAGTAATGATAACTTTGACCAAAATCTCCAGCTCGATTTTTTGTCCAACTGCAAAACATGCCCTATAGAACCTATATCGCAAGTAAAAAATGTGTATTGCAACTTTGTCTGTCTGTAACGTCGACTACCGCCTAATGAGCTCGCTCCAATTTTCTTAAAACTTGATAGATAGCAATTTAATTTTTCCCTGGACTAGTTGTTTTAGGACAAAGAATAACGGTACCAGCTAAACAAAAAATTTTTCGCGACCTAAGAAAATATTTCTTTATGGTTCAGTCTCCATGTTGATTGTATAACTTTGATTTTAAAGAATTAAAATATAAAATTTAAAAAAAGAATTTTTTTATTTTATTTATTTCAATTTAAACTTTTATTCACAACATATATTATTTCTTTTTATTTTTACTTATTAAGTGACGCGTTTCGGATTTGCATCCATCATCGGGCTTTTTTCGCAACAAAATAATATATGTTGTGAATAAAAGTTTAAATTGAAATAAATAAAATAAAAAAAAAATTCCTTTTTTAAATTTTATATTTTAATTCTTTAAAATCTAAGAAAATATTTTCTATTCTCAGAATTTGCTTGAATAATTAAAAAAAAATTCTTAAAATTTTACAAAAAATAGTTATGAATTGTAGCTCTCATAAAACAAATTTTGTTCGATTTTTTTCAAAAACGTTACAACTGATTTTAATATTTTTCGAAAATTCAATATTTCAATAGTTTTTCAAACTACATTTATATACAAAATGTTGGAAAAGTATTGCTTAAAAAAATGATACTCACCGTAAGTGTTATACAATTATTTTTCGAAAATCCTATTTCCTACAAAAACACACTTAGAATCTTGAAAAAAAAATTTGTTTTGCTTAATTCTTAAGAATTGTTTTTGGATTTTCGAAATTAAGAACGTAAATGATTTTATTTAGATATTCAATTTTTTTTTTGCACAAAAATAAAAAGTTTATCCGACCCAGTCGTTAATTTTATTCAAATTTAATTAAATTATTTTATTTAGATTAACTTGAATTTTAAGTACTCGTATATGTCTTTTGTACACGCAAAAACATTGCAGGGTTAAAATTAACCGAATTTCGGTTAATAGCAACCAAGTAACACTGTTAATATAGCACCTACAGAGTTACTCTGCAAAAAATAGCAGAGACAACTCGATTAATGGTAAATCGGTTAAAAACAACCGAGTACACGATTAAGGATCATTTCCCCTCCAAAAGGTACTCGTATAAATAAAAACAAGCAAACTCTGCAAAAAACAACCAATTAACTTGGTATTTTATACCCAATTTACTTATTTGTTTTTAGCCAATCATGTTGTTAATATCAACCAATCATCTCGGGTAATACCTAAACTTTCCTAGGTGAAATAGCGATACACTTGTATCAATTTAGCTAACTTACTTATTTAAATTAAAACAACCTACTCTGTTTTATTTAATCAACCCACTTTGTTGAATTTAGCAAACCTACTGGGCTAATAATAACTAATCTACTCTGTTTGAATTAGCCAAGCTACTTGGTTTATACTAACCAATCAACTTGGTTAATACTAACCAACCTACTTGGTTAATACTAACCAACCTACTCGGTTAATAATAACCAACCTACTCGGTTTTATTTAACCAACCTTCTCTGTTGAAATTAGCCAACTTACTTGTTTAATACTAACCAACCTACTTGGTTTTAATTAACCAACCTTCTCTGTTAAAATTAGCCAATCTAGTTGGTTAATACTAACCAACCTACTTGGTTAATACTAACCAACCTACTCGGTTAATAATAACCAACCTACTCGGTTTTATTTAACCAACCTTCTCTGTTGAAATTAGCCAACTTACTTGTTTAATACTAACCAACCTACTTGGTTTTAATTAACCAACCTTCTCTGTTGAAATTAGCCAACCTAGTTGGTTAATACTAACCAACTTACTTGGTTAATACTAAGCAACCTACTTGGTTAATAATAACCAACCTACTCGGTTTTATTTAACCAACCTTCTCTATTGAAATTAGCCAACTTACTTGTTTAATACTAACCAACCTACTCGGTTTTATTTAACCAACCTTTTCTGTTGAAATTAGCCAACTTACTTGTTTAATACTAACCAACCTACTCGGTTTTATTTAACCAACCTTCTCTGTTGAAATTAGCCAAGTTACTTGTTTAATACTAACCAACTTACTCGGTTTTAATTAACCAACCTTCTCTGTTGAAATTAGCCAACCTACTTGGTTAATACTAACCAACGTACTTGGTTAATACTAACCAACTTACTCGGTTTTATTTAACCAACCTTCTCTGTTGAAATTAGCCAACTTACTTGTTTAATACTAACCAACCTACTCGGTTTTATTTAACCAAGCTTCTCTGTTGAAATTAGCCACACTACTTGGTTAATATTAATCAAGCTTCTTTGTTAAAGGTAGCCAACCTACTTGGTTAATACTTACCAACCTTCTCTGTTGAAATTAGCCAACCTATTTGGTTAATATTAATCAACCTACTTGGTTAATAATTACCAGCTTACTTGGTTTTAATTAACCAACACTCTCTGTTGAAATTTACCAACTTACACGGTTTTATTAACCAACCTGCTTGGTTAATGTTTACCAATATACTCTGCTGAAATTAGCCTACTAACTTGGTTTAAAAAACCCAATTTGCACGGTTAAAATTAGTGAAGCTACTAGGTTATAATTAACTAACATACTAGGTAGAGTTTAGCAAACTTACTCGTTAGATTATAACAGAGTGGGTTTGATAAACTTTACCTAGTAGATTGGTTAGTAATAACCTTGAAGCCTTATTAATAATAAATATGAAAATTTGCTTTTAATGTTAGTAGGCCAACTTTGGCAGAGAATGCTTACCTTCTAGCTTACATTTATTTATAAGCACAATACCGTTGGACATCATCTTTTAAGACCCCGATGTATCTGAAAACTTCAATCTGTTTTGAATAGCCAATTTGAATCCTTAAATTGAAAACATAAGCATTTATGTATAGGTACAAAAGATATTTTATTTTCTCTAAAACATAAAATTAAATTAAAATTACTTAAATTATATAAATATAAAAATATAAATACTTATCCTCTAACATATTTCTAATACAATAATTTTATTTTTTTAACAACAAAATTATTTTCGATTTTTTAGCTTCTTATTTCATTAATTCTAATTTTTAAGTTTTAAATACAAATTTTTGATTTTGATATCTTCTTGGTTTAAATTTTTCTTAAACTAACAATTTATATTGGGCTTCTTAAAGTCACGTACTGCCTGCTGTTTGCTAAAATATTTATCGTATTTGGGATTGGTGAAATTAAAGACTCTAGAAACATGTTCAATTGCTTCTGCATCGTTGGAACTTGAACTTCATATGCATAGTAATGTTCATTGAAACATAAAGTGTCCAGTACTGTGCCAGAAAATATTAAACGATCAGAGTCATATAAATAAATTCTTTTCAATAAGAAAAAGTCGTAAAGGTAGCCATCTGAGTTCAGACTTTTTACAAAAACGGACCCATTTTTGTAAAGAATGGATGAAATTGTTGCCCAACTAACATTAATCAACGTTTTTGTAGGGTCAAGTGATAAACTGGATTGTAAAATATCAATTTCAGATTTTGAAACACTTTTTACAGGACCTACCTCAAGTATGTTGCAAAGTTTACCCTTGAGAAACATTGCATTTAATTGAAGTTGATGTTTTATTGCTAAAGTCAAAGTGACATTTCTTTGGTTACACGATGATCTAGCTGATATTTTGGATTGCCTATGCTTCGCTTCAAACCTCATTGACCACAGCGAAGACAATGGACCGTGTTTCTTAATAGCGGTGTGATAGTGAATGAGGTTGTGAAACTTTGGTTTGAGAGAGTCTTTGGTGAGGTTAATATATTGTTCGTTTAGTTCAGCTATTAAAACTTGCAGTAAATTTTCTGTTCCTACTGAAATTTTAACACTAAGAAGTATATCAAGAATTTTTCTCAATGTTATGTACATCGCCCAAATAGAATCGTCCCTTGGCACAAAATCGCCTATAAGTAATCCCAAGAATCGCAAAAGAGTAAGCGTTTCTCCAGATGACAAACGCACATTTTTCCGTTTAAGATGTTCCCTTTCGATAGGACAAGGTTTATTTTTACTATCGGGTCCATAGGCGAACGCTACTAATTTTTCATTAAAAATAGATAAAGAAAAAAATTGGTAGTGTTCAGTATACTGCATAAGAAGAAAACTTAAAACGTATTTTGCTACACCCTCGAGCACATCATGCATTATATCGACGCCTACCTGCTGAAATATATCAAAATTCTTTACTTCTGAAAATATACACCTTTCTTTTATTCCAGTTAATGAAAAGTTATTTAAAGACAGATCAGCTTCATAGGAATCAATAGTACGAAGAAGGGCTGTATCCTCATACAGTTGCTCTTTCATTATATCTTTTTGAACTTTACATACTCTGCAGGAAAAATTGGCAGAAAAGCTCTCTACAAACCCAATCATACTATGTATACCCAAATTATCACCAAGAATCAAAGCAAGTTCGAAAAATAAAGTTCCCTTGAAGGTTGGAATATCTATTTCTACACCCGCTTCACTTAAAAAATTAAACTCATCAATTACTGGTTTGAATACAACATTATAACCAAAATGTACTCTATCAGATGAATGAAATAATAAAACGAGGAATATGTTAGAAAGAACTGACAAACGCCAAGGCGGAAGACATGGAATGGACACATACACTGCCCCTAATTTGTGGACACCAGCATGACTTCCAAGGACATTTCCAGTTTCATAATCATCGAAATACATAAATAAAGGTAAGACAACTCGGTTGGAATGATGAGACATTCTCTTTCTCCAATAAGAGCCTTGGATGAAATTTTCCATCAAACTTTTACTTTTAACACTGTCCATATATTCAAACGTTTCGGAGAGTATGTCTTCAAGAGAAAAAAAGGTTTGGAATACATTTCTTAAAGGAATAAAATGTTCTTGACATGATACAGGTTCCATACGTGTTATTCCATTTTTTTAACATAATCAAATCTTTGGCCAATTACAATTGCTTGAGGATCAATGTAGGATTTTTTTTTTGAAAAATAAGCAATCCTCTTTCGTTCGGTTGTAAAAGAATCCAAAGGAGAAATTAATGATGAATGTAGTGCTTCGACTAATGATTTTGAAATATCATTGGATATGGAGTGTTCAAGACAAACTTTATCCACGCAAGTTTTAATAGCTGGGGTTATTGAGCCGAACAATACGTTTATGCCATTAATTACCTTTTGGACTACATTTCTTGGTAAAAGTACATTTCCATATAGGGAAGCAATAAAAATAGAGAGTGATGCATCAACCGTCGGCATATTTGTTATAATAGACTTTCCTTTTTTTAAATTTGTCTGATTAAACAAAATATTTTCATTTTGTGTAGTTTCAAAAACAGAATCAGAATTGGAAAGTTGATTCTGGCTTCTCAAATCATGCTCTTTCTGGAAATGTCTTCTGAATGAATAAAAAAAAGGAAATGAACGGCTACAATCTCCTTCATTGCACCTATAGTATATAAAATTATGTTCGCTGTGCATAAAAGTGAAGTGCTGTCTGAGACCTTTAATATTTTTAAGGTGGGATTTGCATAGAAAACAAATAACCATTTTGAAAACTAAAGTAAATATACGGCTGTAGTTAGTGCTATATGACCTTAAAGATAAAAGTGAAACAAAGAACCATATAAACTGCTTCTAAAATATTTGAATGCAATATATATTTCGCATCGTTTATTGTTACAAAGTAAGTTTTTAAAGATTTTAAGGACGTTTGAACCAAGGATGTATTAAACAGTGCTATATGTGACTCTGAATGTAGTAATTGAATAAAACAAAAAACTTTTTTGAAAACTAAATTAAATTTTCTTTCAATTTTATAGATTATTTTTACTTTTAATTTGCAACTCGACAAGCAAAGTATTAGCAGCGGTGGATTCTTTGTCAAATTTTGTATCTATTTTATAAAACGCTTTTTGGATAAACATCCAAGTACATTTACCTTCAGCAGGATATTCTGCGTTAATCATAAAAATTATTTTGAAACAAACATCAACTGCCACTATAATAATTGATATATATCATATCATTTACGACCACAAAATAACTTATTATATTTCTTAAGGACGTACCAACTAAAAGAATATATGGCTACAGTGTGAGACCATATTGTTGTAATTTGTCGTTACAAATTAACTTTTTAAAGATTTATAGGACGTTTCCACTCAAAGAGAATATTAGAACGTAATAATGAAAGTGATATAGGTATGACCTTAAAAATAGAAGTCAAACAAAGAACCATATAAACTGCTTCTAAACAAACTGAATGCAGTATATATTTTGTATCGTTTATAGTTACAAATTAACTTTTTAAAGATTTTAAGGACGTTTCAACTCAAAGAGAATATTAGGATTTAATAACGAAAGTGATATATAATCTTAATGATAGAAGTGAAACAAAGAACCATATAAACTGCTTCTAAACTAACTAAATGGAGTATATAATTTGTATCTTTTATAGTTACAAATTAACTTTTTAAAGATTTTTAGGACGTTTCAACTCAAAGAGAATATTAGGACGTAATAATGAAAGTGATATAGGTATGACCTTAAAAATAGAAGTCAAACAAAGAACCATATAAACTGCTTCTAAACAAACTGAATGCTTATATATTTTGTATCGTTTATAGTTACAAATTAACTTTTTAAAGATTTTAAGGACGTTTCAACTCAGAGAATATGAGGATTTAATAACGAAAGTGATATATAATCTTAATGATAGAAGTGAAACAAAGAACCATATAAACTGCTTCTAAACTAACTGAATGGAGTATATAATTTGTATCTTTTATAGTTACAAATTAACTTTTTAAAGATTTTTAGGACGTTTCAACTCAAAGAGAATATTAGGACGTAATAATGAAAGTGATATAGGTATGACCTTAAAAATAGAAGTCAAACAAAGAACCATATAAACTGCTTCTAAACAAACTGAATGCAGTATATATTTTGTATCGTTTATAGTTACAAATTAACTTTTTAAAGATTTTAAGGACGTTTCAACTCAGAGAATATGAGGATTTAATAACGAAAGTGATATATAATCTTAATGATAGAAGTGAAACAAAGAACCATTATGCTTCTAAAGTAATTGAATGCAGTATATATTTTGTATCGTTTATAGTTACAAATTAACTTTTTAAAGATTTTTAGGACGTTTGAACCAAGGATGTATTAAACAGTGCTATACGTGACTCGTAAAATAGTAATTCAATAGAAAACAAAGAACTTTTCTTAGAACTAAATTAAATTTTATCTTAATTTAATATCATTTTTACTTTTAATTTGCAACTCAACAATCAGAGTATTGGCAGCGGTAGATTCTTTGTCAAATTTTGTATCTATTTTATAAAATGCTTTTTGGATAAACATCCAAGTACATTTACTTTCAGCAGGATATTCTGCGTTAATCATAAAAATGAATTTGAAACAAACATCAACTGCCTCTAAAATTGAGGGCAGTATATATTTCGTATCATTTACGACCACAAAATAACTTATTATATTTTTTAAGGACGTACCAACTAAAAGAATATATGGCTGCAGTGTGAGACCATATTGTTGTAATTTGCCGCGTCTTAGAGCTATCGCCTCTTCAATTTCTGCATCGCTGTGGACAATTGTGATGAATCCATCTCGAGCTTCGGATTTTGAAGGCCGCCAAACTTTTGTATGTACAGCCTTCAGGCGTATAGTTTGCGTTGTTAGAAGCGATGGTATGAGAAGGAAGGCGCCAAGATTACTTGTGTCTTCAGTTGCTGAAATTAAATAAACATACAAAAAAATATTAGGTATAGTCTCTATAATTGTAATGGATTCTTTTTTCAAAAATGTGTATATTAATATATTATAATTCTATGGCAACAAGAAAAAACGATATAAGTCAGTTTTTGCTACTTTTCAGGTGCAAGACCTCTTTTTCTTTTGTCTGTGATTCCTTAACCGTTTGAGATAAAAATACGAAAAAAATGACAGATGGAATGTCTTATTGCCCATCGGATGGTATCAAAAATTCATTTTCGACATAAGTCGACCTATGCAGTTTTTCCTTGTTGCCACAGAATTAATTAATGAAATACTTTAAGAATGCCATCAGTTTTAGTACTGCTTGGTGCAACTATTAGTTATATTCTTTTCTCTAAGATTATTTTTACCTCAGATACTAGGAATTATTCACTTGTCACAGTCATCATTTAGCATAAAAGCATAATAATAATCCTTGGCAAAATAAAATATAACATTAACCCAACAATTTCTCACTTCAACGAAATACTTAGGATTAGGAGGGTCAATGAACTCCACATATAGGATATTTTGAAACAAATATCAAATACCTATACAATAATTGAAGGCAGTATAATATATTTCGTATTATTTACAACCATAAAATAACTTATTATAATTTTTAAGGACGCTCCATCTTAACTATTTTGAAAATATCAATATTAATGCTTTTTATCATAAAGTCTTGGTAAAATTTTGTATCTATTCTATAAAACGATTTTTAGACAAACATCCAAGTACATTTACTTTCAACAGGATATTCTGCGTTTATCATGATAATTTTGTCAGTATAATTTTGTATCATTAACGACCACAAAATAATTTATTACATTTTTTTAGCACGTACCAACTAAAAGAACAACAGTGGGAGACCTTATTGATTACCAGATCTTTTTAAAACACCCCTTAAGATTCGCAGAAGAAGTTTTCAAAAATATTTTTCAGTTAGATTTTGAAAAATACTCACAATCTTCCAGTTGTAATAATTCACTAATGAATCCGTTTTTGGCGGTCACTTTTTTTCTTGCAAGTGAAAAGATGTCGGTTTTGATACTAGGAAAATGTTCGTATAATCCTTGGCAGTTTTCTGAGTAAAAGATGTTGAAATCCTTTTGAAGCTGTTGTAAACGAAGTTAAATAATTGTTTGAGAAAATGATTTAACAGTCATGAATAGAATTGTAAATGTAATATTTCCAAATGTGTATAAGTGTCACTGTAAAAACCCAAAACATGAATATTATATAGTAATTTATTAATAAAACTTAGAATATTTCACCACTATTTCAAAAAAAAAAAATCTAGGACATACTGGTAATTTGTACCTACAATATTCTCATTTTGGGTTTTTAACTTAATATATTCATTTGATTTAGTAGAGATGGAAATAATACTAAATAACATTGAATTCTTCAAAGTCATATGGTGTAGATTTCAAGTTTGTAGTTTTGATAACTATCTTTCACACAGAAAAATATAAATATTTCAACTTTTGAAAGCCAAAACTCAGTGACTACGATATTAAAATCGAGAAAAATGTGCAAAAACCTTATATTTAAATAAGAGAAATCATAATATTACCAGTTTATATCCTGACACTTTCTTCAGAGCCGGATATTCTTCATAATATTGGGCAATGGTCATATCCTGCAGACGATGAAAGCGAGCATTTCTGGTTTTTTACCACTTTTCCTCTGTTGTTTCCCAAGGATGGCTAGAATTTCGAAGCCATTCCAAATTTATATCTGAAAGTTCTTCATTTTCTGGGGTTTTGAACACTTCTGCCAGACGTTTTATGGGTATAGATTTCGGGGATTCTCCTCGACTAGAGATAGGTGACAATGAAAAAGAACGTTTGCGCTTCGGAATTATACCCGTTTCACGATATTTTCTTTTAAGATTGTGTATACTATCGGGCAACTTTCCAGCCAATCTGGTAATGATTCCACGACTCGATTCTACAATTTTGTTGTGAAAATACACAGACCTATTCTCAGCAGGAAACAAATCCACTATTTCGTTTGCCCACTTTGCATAAATTTGTGCAGTGATGTTTCGGTCTGGGGTTTCTCTTAAGACATACATGCAAATGATCCGCACCAACTTCAACCTTGCTTTATGATCAAGGGGACTTTTTTTATTTAGTGTTAAGATACCTTTCCCTAAAGAGCATTCAAGGATTTTCTTGAGATCCTAAAATTTAAATATTATGTAGTATAAATTACGAAAATTATAATTATACCCATTTATAAAATCATTTCAAATGCAATGGATATTGTACGAGTAATCAGTTGGCAGCTTCTCAACTACTAAGCGTATTTAAAAACATAATCTATATGAATAACGACCCTATCCAGAATTACAAAAATCTCGCATGGATAACAATTCAAAAACAAGAATGTCTCAAATTTACAAAATCTTCGAATTATAAATCACAAGAACTTAAAAATAAACCGGAAAAGTCAAGGAAAATACTTGGATTATTATAAATAACATCACTAAATATTTAACTACCTATCTACCAAGTCCAAGAAGTTTTTTAAGTTCAAAAAATTTTCTAAGTCCAAAAAAATTTCTGAGTCCAAAAAAATTTCTAAGTTTAAAAAATTTTCTAAGTCCAAGAAATTTTCTAAGTCCGAAAAATTTTCCAAGTCTAATAAGTTTTCTAAGTCCAAGAAATTTTCTAAGTCCAAAAAAATTTCTAAGTCCAAAAAAATTTCTAAGTTCAAGAAATTTTCAAAGTCCAAGAAGTTTTCTAAGTCCAAAAAATTTTCTAAGTCCAAAAAAATTTCTAAGTTTAAAAAATTTTCTAAGTCCAAAAAAATTTCTAAGTCCAAAAAAATTTCTAAGTTCAAGAAATTTTCAAAGTCCAAGAAGTTTTCTAAGTCCAAAAAATTTTCTAAGTCCAAAAATATTTCTAAGTCCAATAAATTTTCAAAGTCCAAGAAAATTTCTAAGTCTGAAAAATTTTCCAAATCCAAGAAGTTTTCTAAGTTTAAAAAATGTTCTAAGTCCAAACAAATTTCTAAGTCTAAGAAATTTTCTAAGTCCAAAAATATTTCTAAGTCCAATTAATTTTCAAAGTCCAAGAAAATTTCTAACTCTGAAAAATTTTCCAAGTCCAAGAAGTTTTCTAAGTTCAAAAAATTTTCTAAGTCCAAACAAATTTCTAAGTCTAAGAAATTTTCTAAGTCCAAAAATATTTCTAAGTCCAATAAATTTTCAAAGTCCAAGAAAATTTCTAAGTCTGAAAAATTTTCCAAGTCCAAGAAGTTTTCTAAGTTTAAAAAATGTTCTAAGTCCAAACAAATTTCTAAGTCTAAGAAATTTTCTAAGTCCAAAAATATTTCTAAGTCCAATTAATTTTCAAAGTCCAAGAAAATTTCTAAGTCTGAAAAATGTTCCAAGTCCAAGAAGTTTTCTAAGTTCAAAAAATTTTCTAAGTCCAAACAAATTTCTAAGTCTAAGAAATTTTCTAAGTCCAAAAATATTTCTAAGTCCAATAAATTTTCAAAGTCCAAGAAAATTTCTAAGTCTGAAAAATGTTCCAAGTCCAAGAAGTTTTCTAAGTTCAAAAAATTTTCTAAGTCCAAACAAATTTCTAAGTCTAAGAAATTTTCTAAGTCCAAAAATATTTCTAAGTCCAATAAATTTTCAAAGTCCAAGAAAATTTCTAAGTCTGAAAAATGTTCCAAGTCCAAGAAGTTTTCTAAGTTCAAAAAATTTTCTAAGTCCAAACAAATTTCTAAGTCTAAGAAATTTTCTAAGTCCAAAATATTTCTAAGTTTTAATGGTTCAGGGGTACTGCCTTTTGCGAGGTATTCACAAATCCTCCAAGATTATCTTCTATCATAGAAAAGCTGACCTCAGCCGTCCGGATTCGGCACCAAACTCTAAGTCCCTTCCATTCCACATACACAGGAATGGTTGAGAGTTAATAGGCACTAGGCCCTAGTTTTTCATGAGCTGTTTTGCTCTTCAATTTATTTATTTATTTTTAAGAAGGAATTCCTATTTAAAATTATTTTTATTTTCTACGCCCAAGAAATTCCGGAAACATTTTGTGTTGCTCAAATCAGAGTTTTTGTTTAAATCCCACGCTACGTTTTAATACATGTCAACCGTTAAAGCAATTTAACTTTTCTCTTATTTTCGAAATTCGTTTATTTCAAGTATATGTAAATTTAAGTATACTGTATATTGAAAAATAATCTACATTTGCGAAAATGATGAAGATTTTCGCATGCTTTGTTTATTCAGATTTTTGTCATTCAAGATTTGGTCTTTCGTGATTTTTGTAATTTTATTTTATGGTTTTTGGTTTAAAAAAATTAAAGACTACTGTATTCAGCTGAAATAAATTTGTATGTAGGCACTTACATCTATAACTTCGATTGATACATTTTTTCTTGAAGTAACTGACGGTTCAATGGAATCTATCATTTGAACTGTGTCACCTAGTTGAAATTCAGGCAATAAGTCGCTTAGTGCAAAACTTATTTCGCTACTGTTTTGAGAGCTACCAACATCTGTTTCTTGAGTATCGATTATCTGTAATACATAGCTACATATTAATTCTACCATCAGCAAAGGAAAACATTTAACTAACCGAACTACTACCAGCATTAGGGTGCATTAATTTCCTCCATGCTTCAAAGTTTCTGGTGAAAATGACCCGATGCCCTATAATTGGGAACATCTCCCTTATCTCTTGCACGCCTAATAGAGGCAGAGACATTGAAGTAATAGCATTGTCTATAAAGCAAATAAATCAAAGGAACTTTTCATGAGTTATTGAAGATGAACATTTTACAATAAAAGTTTACGTAAGACGATTATATTAAATATGATGAATTCAAACAGATGTATTTAGTAGGTACTTCAAGAAAAAAAGAAACTAGAATGAAAATATAAATAAAATAGACACTCTCTTGCAATTTTGCCATCTTAAGCTTTATTAACTTTATTTTATGAAAGGTATTTTATATCCGATAAAATAGTTAAACGATGGAAACAGACCGATATAATTTGAGCTATTTTATGCACTCTCATATTATATAATATTGAAAATGACAATTTGATTTTAATTTACTCGTATAACGTACCTTTAAAAACGGTTATATACGTTTCTAAACCCCACTCTCGTAGTAAAGTCGACACTTCTTCATCCATGTTCTTCAATTACAGACGTTTTTGTTAAAATATCTTTTTGATTATGAGTTCGTCTGGATAGAGAATTAAAATCAAAACAACAAACTATTAAAATAATGTATTGAATACCTATTATTTTGATCTTATACATTTTAGGAAAACTTTTTCAAATAAAGCCGTTGGAAAATTGTATTCAATCTGAATAACGCTTTTGTCGATTAATCAACAAGTTCTCAAAATGTGCATGGATATTGAATTCATATAGTCGGTTCAGGAGAAAAGCGACACAACTCAACAAAATTCAGTTTTCAAAATAGATAACAGAAACTTATAAAATTTGAATTTCAGTTAAGCTGTTAAATGTCAAAAGCGCTCAATACCTCAAATATTGTAGTAGTCATGTTTGAAATACATAGATAGTTATTTTTTTTCACAAAATTGCTATTTTTACCCAAACATTTCATTTGTTGAGTGATGTTGTTTTTCTTTCGAATCGAATTATGTTACCTAGCATATTGTTAAGAAATGACAAAACCTGCTATTCAAGAGTTAAAAACCTGTGAAAGAAAATCTTATCTTTGAAATCTTTGCTTAAAATCTCTGTTTACAATGAATATTATAAATGAAATAAAAATCATTCTTCTAAGAATTTATCTTTTTAGATTTTTGATTTCTTACCAACAGATGCGATACTAAGTTTTTGCTTTTATTTCAACATTGCATACAATAATCAAGACGACTCAGCAAAGAAACATAATCTTGAGATAGTACATCTATATTTTATGAAATTTAATTTAAAAAATTCAATATTGAGGTACATATACATAAGTATGTACGAGCACCTAATTTAATTTATAACGCATTCAAAATATAAATTTCGTGAAAAAAAACGTTCTGCTTTTTATTAAATATAATAAAATTGCACCACTCGCAAACGTGGCTACTCAAAATATTACATTATTTGAAATTGAATTAGTCAATTAACTTTCATTTTGTATTTGATACCTGACTTTAAATGAAAATAGATTATTATACATTAACATTAATGTGAAAAAAGTTATTGTTTGCGTTTGATCAGACGATAAAAATTCAAGTGATTTAAAACTGCTCAGATACGAGTATATAAATCCCTACATGTGTGCACTTCTTTTGATAGTTAAGAATATTGTAATTTATCTTTATATTTTCAAAATAAATTAATTGCGAAATTAAAAAGAGTTCTTACAAAGAAACAAAGAAACCTTCAGGCAACAAACAACATTCCAGTAGATCAAATTATATAATAATAGAGTTCTTACCGGATTTTAATACATGCGATCCCTCCACTGCTTGCAGGGTCTAAGTGTTGTAGTCCGCAAACAATATTTTAACTCTTGTAGTTTGAGTAAAGTTCAGCTCCTTGTGATAATATAAATCCCAATACTGGGTATTGAAGATTGCATAAATAGCTACAAGGACAGATAGAGATATGCGATTAAAAGGAATTAAATTATTGACCAATTTGGATATAAGTATGTTAGATGATTGAAAAAGGCTTTCCTTCGGCTATTTTGGTCATAGTAGTTTTAGTAATGAAACAAAGTGTGTTGCATACTTATTATTAAGTATGCTTAGTAGTATACTTATTATCAAGTATGTAACACACTTTGTTTCATTACTAAAACTACTGTGGCGAAAATAGCCGAAGGAAAACTTTTTTCAATTATCTTACATATGAAATAAAAAGTCAGTGAATTGAATATCTATATAATAGCCTGGTTTTTTCGTCTAGCTTATTTTGAAAATGCTGTAAAAAAAAAAACAGAAAACGGCAATTTGTACCACTTTTTTAATTTTTTACCAACAGATGTGATACGAAGATTTTGTTTTTTGTTTTTTTTTTTTTGCTGCATTTTCAAAATAATCTAGACGACTCTTCAGAAAAACAATCTTGAGATAGGCATATGTATGTACATTTATATTTTATGAAATTAAAGCAAACAATGCAATATTCGAGTACATATAAGTATGTACGTAATTGAATTTATTACGCATTCAAATTTCAAAATATAACTTATGTACATGAAAAAGCATTTTTTTTTATTAAATTGAATTGAATTTATATTAAAAATATAATGAAATCGCACCACTCGCAAACGTGGCAACGCAATACATTACCTACTTTTTAAAGACGCAATAACCTCAAAAATTCTGTATGTACTACATACATATCAAGAATATGCATGTACATATATATGCCTATCTGAAGATTGTGTTTTTCTGCCGAGTCGTGTACATTATGTTGAAAATGCAGTAAAAATTAGCATAAAAAGCGGCAATTTGTATCACTTTTTATTTCAACATTGCGCAGAATAACGAAGACGACCCAGCAAAGAAACACAATCTTGAGGCAGGCATATATATATATATATACATACATATTTTGTATAATTCAATTAAAAACTACAATATTCAGGTACAATCATGTACCTAACTAAATTTATTAAGGAATAAAAATATTACTTACCTGGAAAAATGAATATTGTAGGTACTTAATGTACATAACACTTAAAATAATCGACCGAAATTAAAATTAAACTTACTTAAAACGACGACGACGACGACGACGACGAAGACAACTTGCACATTTGAGAATCGAAAAAGAACTGACGCTGACTGAGATTTGCACACGGTATTAGGCATTGGGTATTGTAATTTGTGGTTGTGTGTGTGACGCTGAACATTTTAATGGAATGTGAATGACAAAAAAGTGTTGCCACATATATTCAATTTAACCAGACAAATATATGGAAAATTTTTTATAGGATCGAATTCATTTTCATTGGGGAATTTGATTTTCATGAAAATGTGCTAATTGGGATGAAAGAAAGTATTTTTAAGTACATTAAAATACATTATCAATACCAACATATAAAATTGTATGATTTGTATTATTATTTAAAAATCGGTTTGTGTTTTGTCATATTTGAGAAGGTAATACGAGTATATACTGGTTCTATCCAAGTAGATTGTATTTATAAAAACATTATATTTTTTTAATTTTCAGTGGTAACACTGATTTGAATGCTTCTAGTTACTTTTGCAGTTAAATGTTTATCTGTATGAGTGTGACTCTGGGAGAATTTAACAGAGTGTGTTGTTAAAATTAACCAAGTAGACGGCTATTATATGCTAAGTTACACAAACACGAAAAATATATATTTCTCTTGCTTGTGGTTGATATACCTAAATTTACAGTTAAATATTTCGACGCTACTAAAACAACAGGGTGTGTTGCTAAAATTAACCATGTTGACTGCTAATATGTGCTAAGTTGAAAAAATGCTTTCAGGCTCCATGATTTATATGAAAAACAATATAAAAGCTAAATAATTTTTGTATTATTTATTTATTCTGATGCAACATTGGAAAATTTATAGGTACTTTAAAATTAATAAAAAAAACACAATTTAATGGAAAAGTATTATAAAAAACTATTTTTTTAGCTTAAATATGACAAGAAATTTGCGTGAAATTTCGGTTTGTTGTCAAACATTTTGTGTATTTTAATGGAAAATTGTCAAAAAACATTGATTTCAAGCTTAAATAAGAAGAAATTTCTGAGAAAGTATTTAATAATTGTAAGAAAACATTGGTTTCAAGCTTAAATGAGAAGAAATTTGCGTAAAATTTTGGTTTCTTGTGGAGAAATTGATTTTGCTTTATGAAAAATCAACAAAATGTGCTTTCAAAGTAAAAAGCGAATGAATTTTTGTTGAAATAAGAGATTGTCTTTAGATTTTTACTTTGCAATTTTTAATGAAAAATTGTCAAAAAACATTGATTTTAAGCTTAAATAAGAAGAAATTTCTGAGAAAGTATTTAATAATTGTAAGAAAACATTGATTTCAAGCTTAAATGAGAAGAAATTTGCGTAAAATTTTGGTTTCTTGTGGAGAAATTGATTTTGCTTTATGAAAAATCAACAAAATGTGCTTTCAAAGTAAAAAGCGAATGAATTTTTGTTGAAATAAGAGATTGTCTTTAGATTTTGACTTTGCAATTTTTAATGAAAAATTGTCAAAAAACATTGATTTTAAGCTTAAATAAGAAGAATTTTCTGAGAAAGTATTTAATAATTGTAAGAAAACATTGATTTCAAGCTTAAATGAGAAGAAATTTGCGTAAAATTTTGGTTTCTTGTGGAGAAATTGATTTTGCTTTATGAAAAATCAACAAAATGTGCATTCAAAGTAAAAAGCGAATGAATTTTTGTTGAAATAAGAGATTGTCTTTAGATTTTGACTTTGCAATTTTTAATGAAAAATTGTCAAAAAACATTGATTTTAAGCTTAAATAAGAAGAAATTTCTGAGAAAGTATTTAATAATTGTAAGAAAACATTGATTTCAAGCTTAAATGAGAAGAAATTTGCGTAAAATTTTGGTTTCTTGTGGAGAAATTGATTTTGCTTTATGAAAAATCAACAAAATGTGCTTTCAAAGTAAAAAGCGAATGAATTTTTGTTGAAATAAGAGATTGTCTTTAGATTTTGACTTTGCAATTTTTAATGAAAAATTGTCAAAAAACATTGATTTTAAGCTTAAATAAGAAGAAATTTCTGAGAAAGTATTTAATAATTGTAAGAAAACATTGATTTCAAGCTTAAATGATAAGAAATTTGCGTAAAATTTTGGTTTCTTGTGGAGAAATTGATTTTTCTTTATGAAAAATCAACAAAATGTGCTTTCAAAGTAAAAAGCGAATGAATTTTTGTTGAAATAAGAGATTGTCTTTAGATTTTGACTTTGCAATTTTTAATGAAAAATTGTCAAAAAACATTGATTTTAAGCTTAAATAAGAAGAATTTTCTGAGAAAGTATTTAATAATTGTAAGAAAACATTGATTTCAAGCTTAAATGAGAAGAAATTTGCGTAAAATTTTGGTTTCTTGTGGAGAAATTGATTTTGCTTTATGAAAAATCAACAAAATGTGCTTTCAAAGTAAAAAGCGAATGAATTTTTGTTGAAATAAGAGATTGTCTTTAGATTTTGACTTTGCAATTTTTAATGAAAAATTGTCAAAAAACATTGATTTTAAGCTTAAATAAGAAGAAATTTCTGAGAAAGTATTTAATAACTGTAAGAAAACATTGATTTCAAGCTTAAATGAGAAGAAATTTGCGTAAAATTTTGGTTTCTTGTGGAGAAATTGATTTTGCTTTATAAAAAATCAACAAAATGTGCTTTCAAAGTAAAAAGCGAATGAATTTTTGTTGAAATAAGAGATTGTCTTTAGATTTTGACTTTGCAATTTTTAATGAAAAATTGTCAAAAAACAGTGATTTTAAGCTTAAATAAGAAGAAATTTCTGAGAAAGTATTTAATAATTGTAAGAAAACATTGATTTCAAGCTTAAATGAGAAGAAATTTGCGCGAAATTTTGGATTCTTGTGGAAAAACAAATTGGGTTTTCTTTCCCGAGTAAATCGGTTAAAAACTACCAAGCGATTTGCTGTATTTAAACGATCGTAGTTATTTGTTATTAACAGAGCACTTGTGAAAATTGATCTTGTATGAACTCGTTTATATTTTGACGAGTAAGTCGGTTATGTTTACCCAAGTGGTTTGCTGTATTTAAATGATTTTAGTTGACTATTATCAACAAACATACTTGTGAGAATTCTACAGAGTACTTGTGAGATTTCAACCCAATTAACTTGTCTTAATTTTGCCGGGTAAATTGGTTAAAATCTACCAAGCGATTTGCTGTATTTAAACGATCGTAGTTATTTGTTATTAACAGAGCACTTGTGAAAATTGATCTTGTATGAACTCGTTTATATTTTGACGAGTAAGTCGGTTATGTTTAACCAAGTGTTTTGCTGTATTTAAATGACTTTAGTTGACTATTATCAACAAACATACTTGTGAGAATTCTACAAGGTACTTGTGAGATTTCAACCCAATTAACTTGTCTAAATTTTCCCGAGTAAATCGGTTAAAATCTACCAAGCGATTTGCTGTATTTAAACGATCGTAGTTATTTGTTATTAACAGAGCACTTGTGAAAATTGATCTTGTATGAACTCGTTTATATTTTGACGAGTAAGTCGGTTATGTTTAACCAAGTGGTTTGCTGTATTTAAATGACTTTAGTTGACTATACTTGTGAGAATTGTACAGAGTACTTGTGAGATTTCAACCCAATTAACTTGTCTAAATTTTCCCGCGTAAATCGGTTAAAATCTACCAAGCGATTTGCTGTATTTAAACGATCGTAGTTATTTGTTATTAACAGAGCACTTGTGAAAATTGATCTTATGTGAACTAGTTTATATTTTGACGAGTAAGTCGGTTATGTTTAACCAAGTGGTTTGCTGTATTTAAATGACTTTAGTTGACTATTATCAACAAACATATTTGTGAGAATTGTACAGAGTACTTGTGAGATTTCAACCCAATTAACTTGTCTTAATTTTGCCGGGTAAATCGGTTAAAATCTGCCAAGCGATTTGCTGTATTTAAACGATCGTAGTTATTTGTTATTAACAGAGCACTTGTGAAAATTGATCTTGTATGAACTCGTTTATATTTTGACGAGTAAGTCGGTTATGTTTAACCAAGTGGTTTGCTGTATTTAAATGACTTTAGTTGACTATTATCAACAAACATACTTGTGAGAATTCTACAGAGTACTTGTGAGATTTCAACCCAATTAACTTGTCTAAATTTTCCCGAGTAAATCGGTTAAAATCTACCAAGCGATTTGCTGTATTTAAACGATCGTAGTTATTTGTTATTAACAGAGCACTTGTGAAAATTGATCTTGTATGAACTCGTTTATATTTTGACGAGTAAGTCGGTTATGTTTAACCAAGTGGTTTGCTGTATTTAAATGACTTTAGTTGACTATTATCAACAAACATACTTGTGAGAATTCTACAGAGTACTTGTGAGATTTCAACCCAATTAACTTGTCTTAATTTTGCCGGGTAAATTGGTTAAAATCTACCAAGCGATTTGCTGTATTTAAACGATCGTAGTTATTTGTCATTAACAGAGCACTTGTGAAAATTGATCTTATGTGAACTCGTTTATATTTTGACGAGTAAGTCGGTTATGTTTAACCAAGTGGTTTGCTGTATTTAAATGACTTTAGTTGACTATTATCAACAAACATACTTGTGAGAATTGTACAGAGTTCTTGTGAGATTTCAACCCAATTAACTTGTCTTAATTTTGCCGGGTAAATTGGTTAAAATCTACCAAGCGATTTGCTGTATTTAAACGATCGTAGTTATTTGTTATTAACAGAGCACTTGTGAAAATTGATCTTGTATGAACTCGTTTATATTTTGACGAGTAAGTCGGTTATGTTTAACCAAGTGGTTTGCTGTATTTAAATGACTTTAGTTGACTATTATCAACAAACATACTTGTGAGAATTCTACAGAGTACTTGTGAGATTTCAACCCAATTAACTTGTCTAAATTTTCCCGAGTAAATCGGTTAAAATCTACCAAGCGATTTGCTGTATTTAAACGATCGTAGTTATTTGTTATTAACAGAGCACTTGTGAAAATTGATCTTATGTGAACTCGTTTATATTTTGACGAGTAAGTCGGTTATGTTTAACCAAGTGGTTTGCTGTATTTAAATGACTTTAGTTGACTATTATCAACAAACATACTTGTGAGAATTGTACAGAGTACTTGTGAGATTTCAACCCAATTAACTTGTCTTAATTTTGCCGGGTAAATCGGTTAAAATCTGCCAAGCGATTTGCTGTATTTAAACGATCGTAGTTATTTGTTATTAACAGAGCACTTGTGAAAATTGATCTTGTATGAACTCGTTTATATTTTGACGAGTAAGTCGGTTATGTTTAACCAAGTGGTTTGCTGTATTTAAATGACTTTAGTTGACTATTATCAACAAACATACTTGTGAGAATTCTACAGAGTACTTGTGAGATTTCAACCCAATTAACTTGTCTAAATTTTCCCGAG
This sequence comes from Philhelius festivus, assembly GCA_963931855.1. NCBI lineage: Eukaryota > Metazoa > Arthropoda > Insecta > Diptera > Syrphidae > Philhelius > Philhelius festivus. Next base: position 39,174,700 of record OZ007554.1, on the reverse strand, counting down.
TAAATCGGTTAAAATCTACCAAGCGATTTGCTGTATTTAAACGATCGTAGTTATTTGTTATTAACAGAGCACTTGTGAAAATTGATCTTGTATGAACTCGTTTATATTTTGACGAGTAAGTCGGTTATGTTTAACCAAGTGGTTTGCTGTATTTAAATGACTTTAGTTGACTATACTTGTGAGAATTGTACAGAGTACTTGTGAGATTTCAACCCAATTAACTTGTCTAAATTTTCCCGCGTAAATCGGTTAAAATCTACCAAGCGATTTGCTGTATTTAAACGATCGTAGTTATTTGTTATTAACAGAGCACTTGTGAAAATTGATCTTATGTGAACTAGTTTATATTTTGACGAGTAAGTCGGTTATGTTTAACCAAGTGGTTTGCTGTATTTAAATGAATCTAGTTGACTATTATCAACAAACATACTTGTGAGAATTGTACAGAGTACTTGTGAGATTTCAACCCAATTAACTTGTCTTAATTTTGCCGAGTAAATCGGTTAAAAACTACCAAGCGATTTGCTGTATTTAAACGATCGTACTTATTTGTTATTAACAGAGCACTTGTGAAAATTGATCTTATATGAACTCGTGTATATTTTCACGAGCAAGTCGGTTATGTTTAACCAAGTGATTTGCTGTATTTAAATGATCCTAGTTGTTTATTATCAACAAACATACTTGTGAGAATTCAACAGAGTACTTGTGAGATTTCATATCGAAGGGGTTTATATAAATTTACCCGAGCAAAGCGGGTAAAATCAACCAAGTGATATGCTGTATTTAAACAACCGTGGTTGTGTGTTATTTACAGAGATGCTTGTGAGATATTAACAGTTTCTCAGTTGTTTAAGTTTTCATGAGTGAATCGGGTACTAATAACCTATTACTTAGTTAAAAAAACACAAGTACCTTGGTTCTTTGCAATCAAGTAACTTATTTAAATTTAACAAAGTTAAAATACTAAGTAAATGTGTTATTTTTTGTCGATCTGCTTGGTAGATATTTCCCATGTAATTGGTTATTTTTAACTGTGTTTATTTAACCGATCTGACTTAGCTAGTTTTAACAAAAACTTCTTGTTTATTTTTTCACTAGACTCAGTTATTTTTAACCGATTTTTTTTTAACCGAGCAAAAATCTTACTCTGTTAAGGGAAATGTTTTTGCGTGTAGCTGGTATAAAATACAGTCTCCTCACTAATTTTGATACCGGTCTTAATTCATATCGTCTGATATGGAGGATGTACCACAGCTCAATTTCAATGCGAAGTATAGCAATGGCTGTTAAGTTTTAAGTGAAGAAAGTACCGGAAAACCCTTTTTCTAATGAGTAGATTGTCCAAAACTGATGAACGCACCCTTCGAAACATCCAAAGTAATAGACCAGTTTAACGTTGACGGTGCTGTCGGTTGTCGAAACAGATTCTGATGTAACCACTGTGCTCAAATCATTCCCATCATTAAGGGAGCTTTACAAGGTACATAATGTCAATGCGTCTTGCAACATTCATTTTTGGAATGAATCCATAAGACCTGCTTAAACATTATAATTATAATTTCCCAGGAATGGTTTACTTACACCGCCGCCATAATGTAAATTTCAATTTAGTTTTCGCAACTTAAAGTTTTAATCCCATCCAGCTTACTTAAGCTACAACCCACAAAATACAATATCATTATAATTTCTAATTTAACAAAAATGTATGCTTTCCGAACATAGGTAAACATAGATATGTACATTCAAAATTGCCATCCCCGATAGTGGAAGGATTTTTAATACAAACTCCAGCTACGGGCACTGTTCACCTTGCCTTGTGTGCACTTTAGCATACACAGTTCAGGCAATTCTATTGAATTTAGGAACACAGCCACTTCACCTGAATTGAATTTAAATACATTTACTTTAAGGCCCCATGTACTCTATGTACGTACAAGGTTGCGACAACGTTACCATCGTCATTGTCGTCTTCATCACCAAACGATTCTGGACGACATGAAGGACCTAATCAATTTCGTCTTGAATGAATACAATAGAAGCACACTGCTACTGCTACTATAGCTACCTATATTAGAAGCTTGCAATCTCTCAGACATTGTTCGCATCCAATTCGGTCATGAATAGTATCCCAATGTGTGTACACTATTGCACAGTATCTGTACGTAAAATTTCATTCATGCAAAGTAGGATACAGCACTAGTTTTGGCTTAACTATAAAATGAAGACCAACGGCACGGCACGGCACGGAACGACATGAAATGGAAAAATGAACAACGACATCAATAACAAATGACTTTTTTGACTCTTTTCAAAATGAAGCTGAAGTTTGTGTTTTGAATAAATTAAAAGGATATTTCTTGGAAGCTCTTTTCAAGATTCTAAACACACAATGACATGAAAATTTTAAGTAGCTGTATTCAATGCAGGTTAAGCACACTAGGTCTATGGTTTTGTTTGTGGGTCTTAGTTAAACAAATCGATTGTTGAACACACTCGTAATCTGATGAGTTTGAAGAATATTTTTGACGAACGGCAAGGGTTACAGCCGTACAGGTACATGCCTTCAGAACGAAAATATTGAAAAATACCTCAAATGTTTACATACCTTAAGAGAAATAAATATTTGAAGTGTTCATTGTTCCTATAATTGATTTTGAAATTTGCAAATTGTTTCATTTGAACACCCCAGTTTTTGAAATGGTAAGTGATTTTTGTGTTGTGTTTTCTAATGTTCTGCTAAATACAGCTGTTTTAGCACTATAGGTGTAGTGTAACACAGGTTGGGGCGAGTACTGATCTTTCAGAATTTCACCTTTGTGGCTGATTACTTTTAAGATTATGTTGAGATCTTTGCTGAAATGCACCACCCTACTAAGCTCTTAGATGAGCCCACTTTAAAAAAATATGTTGCGTTATTACTTGCGGTATAGGTACTCGAGATTTTGATAAAAATTGACATCACAGTGATAGAGAACACGAAAAAATCAGGTCCGGCAATTCCGTCTCTGTCTGTATGTCTGCTTGTCTGTGTGTCTGTACCTCGACCATCAGCCTGAAAACTACTGGAGAAGTTTTTTTCAAACTTGGTACTTAAGGGTCTTCGGTGATTCCCTAGAAGAGTATTTCCATTTTTCTTTAGTTCTAACAGTACCTGCCATAAAGCCGTTCTGAAAAGTCGTGTATATTATGGGCATGGGCCGAACAAAAATTTGAGAAAAAAAATTTATGGACGGTACCTGTCATAGAACTGTTTTCATTTTTTTGAGTTTTGAGTTTCTTATTGATGGCTCTAAGATTTTGACCAACATTTTTGTGCGGAAGTTCTTTTAAATTTAAAATAACATTCGAAAAGTTTTTTTTTAGGTTTTTGAAAAAAACAATCCATTTTTTTTTTTTGAAAGATCAATAGGTATCTTGAAAACGTGTTAAGGATTATTTTTTGAAATTATCATCATAAAAAATACTTAAAATTGGCATCTCATGTTTTTTTTTCTTAAAAAATTTTGATGACATTTCTTATATAAATAAAATGCACGACTGGGTCGCACGAACTTGCTCCTATGTAATAGACTATGAATTTAAAAAAACGAATGTTATTAGAGAAAACTGTTCATAAGGATAAAATTAATTTTTTAAATTCTTTTAGTAGTAGGTAACAGACAAAAACAGAATGCTATGCAAATATGAATTTATGCAAGAATAAAAATTATAAGTTCTTGTAGTGGTTTCTTAAAAAAAAAGCTTTTATATACAAAATTTTTAAAAGATTTTTAAGAAAAAAATTTGGTATGTCAACTTTAAGTTTACTAATGAAAATTAAATTTCCAAAAAAAATATTGAGCTGTTTTAATAATACCGAATTTTCAAAAAAAAAAAGATTTTTTTTTCAAAAATTCAAAAAATATTTTTTTTTAAATTTTTGAAATGCAATGGTCTTTAGACTTTTTAGAAAGATCCCTACAAAAAATTTCATTAAGATCTGATATTTCGATAATGAGTAATTCAAAATTTAAAAAAGTGGTTCTATGGTAGGTACAAGCTGTAGTATCTACTCTAAAATCAATCATATGTCTGAGATTCTCCAGCCTAACAACGAAGCAACGAATTATGTGCGCAAAGAGGAAACATAAAATCAATTTGAATTCTCTCAGCAGCGATGGACATGTCAACATCGAAGCGAGCGGCAGCAACAGCAACGGCGGCAGCAGCAGCAACGACGGCAGCAGCAGTAAAAAGAGTAAAGGTAGTGGAATTTTTATCAACGATGCTCTCACTAAATTTACTCAGGCGCTTTTGATGAAGACTAAAGAGGCTATGAAGAAATCAAACGGCAAATATGTTTGGTATAATAATAATCAAATTCTTATAAGAAAGGTTGAGGGGGGAAAAGTCATTTCTATTAAATCGTTTAATGATCTTGCACTAATTTAGTGCTTTACAATATCTTTGATTTCTTTTTTATTTTAAACATGAATTCTGATATAGATTTAAATGATGACTTTTCTCTCCCTTATGTACGTACTTCCAACTGTGATAATGTTTTTACTGATAGTTCCTTTTGTAATGATAAATTTTTTATTGTTCATCAAAACATTAGAAGTATGAGAGAAAATTTCGCATCTCTTGTTACTCACATTGATTCTTTTGCTTGCGTTCCAGATATAGTTTTTCTATCTGAAATTTGGATTTATGGCGTTGAGGAGAATGATTATGCTATTCCTGGGTTTAACTTTTATTCAAAAACGAATGAAAATTATGCTGCAGGTGGAGTTGGTTGCTTTGTCAAAGATAATCTTGTAATCATTGAATTCTTGCGTGTTAATTTACTTAGTGCTGACGTTCTAAAGGTTTCCGTGGAAATTGATCATGTTACGTATATCTTTGTATGTGTATATAGACTGCATATGTTTAGCGTTGGAACTTTTATAACTGAATTCTCTAACTTCTTAGCTAGTGAAAAATCTAAGAATTTAATTATTGTAGGTGATTTCAACATAAATATTTTGGATGGAAATGATAATATCTCTAGTTACCTTACTTTACTTGCGTCTCAAGGGCTTACGTGCTTTATTTATGAGCCTACCAGGCCCGTCTCTGGAAGTTGTTTAGATCATATTCATGGTCGTTTTAGTAATCTTGAATGTATTGTGTGTGATAAATGTGTTTTCGATCTTAAAATCACTGATCATTGCATGACGGGACTTGCTTTAGCCATAAATAATAAAAAGCGTAGCAAATATTCTAATTCTGGTGAGAGGAAGCTGAAGATTAATTTTGCTAAGCTCAAAAATAAATTGTGCTACGAGTTTTGGGAAGATGTTTTTGCTTCAAGTGATTCATCATCTGCGTATACAATTTTTATCGACTCTCTCAAGAAACATATAATATCCGCTTCCTCTTTTCTACCTACAAGAAATACTGTTAAACATCTTAAGCCCTGGATATCTAGATGTATTGTAAATAAAGTTACGAGAAAAAATAAACTAAGATTAAGATGCAAAAAGTATCCTACCAACCAACGTTTAAAAAACGGATATAAGAAATTGTGTGCAGAATTAAAAAAAGAAATTCCTATTTGCCGTGACACCTATTACCGTGACAAATTCAGTTCTGCACCGGGTAATCTAAAAAATGAATGGCGTTTAGTAAATGGTTTACTGAACAAATCTTCTGTTTCTAAGAAACCTACTGTTCTGCATGTGAATAATTTAATTGTCTGTAATAAGCTTGATATTGCTAATGCGTTTAATTGCTATTTCGCTAGTGTTGGTTGTAATTCTATATCAAGCAATTTATGTTGTAGTTGTTCTTCTCTTTGTCAAAGTACTGAGAATATTCAAAGCAGCAGTTTTGTTTTTCAGCCCATAACTACATTTGAAATACTGAAAGTTATTGGGAGCTTACGTAATTCGTTTTCGTGTGGAGCTGATGGTATTTCAAATTATGTACTCAAAAAAATTGCTTTTTACTTAGTTGATGTTCTAGCTTATGTTTTCAATCGGTGCGTTTATGATGGTAAATTTCCAGAAGAACTCAAGTGTGCTGATGTCTTGCCATTATTTAAAAAGGGATCTGTTACTGAAATTAGTAATTACAGGCCTATTTCACTTCTTTCTGTATTTAGTAAAATTTTTGAAAAACTTATGAAAAATAGGATTATGTGTTTTTTAGATAAAACTAAGTTTTTTAATACAGCCCAATTTGGTTTTTTAAAAGGCAAATCGACGGAAGATGCACTGTTACAATTTTGTTCCTTAACTATGTCTCATCTCGATGAGAAAAAATGTGTAGCTGGCCTTTTTGTTGACATCACCAAGGCATTTGATATGGTCAACCACAATATTTTGTTAAGAAAGTTGGAGAAAGCTGGTTTTAGAGGATTTATTCTTAACTGGTTTAAGTCTTACCTTGAAAATCGGTCGCAGAGAGTGAAGATTGATGATACAAGGAGTGACGCAATGTTTCTTAAACTGGGTGTTCCACAAGGTTCTGTCCTGGGTCCAATCTTATTTTTGGTATACATCAATTCGCTTTTTAATTTGGGTTTCAAGGGCTCGTCGACAGCTTTTGCGGATGATATTGCACTTTCATACGGTGCTAATAGTCCTTTAGATCTGATTTCAAATATTAATTTTGATCTTGACTTATTGCGACTTTGGTTTTTTCAACATAATTTGGTAATAAGCTCCAAAACCAAGATAATGTTTTATAGCTTATCTTCATCTAGATTGTTGGATGCAAATGTTTGTTTCCACGCGCCTGAGTGTCGTAGATATAAACTGTTTACTTGCAATTGTTCGTCTGGCTTCTCCTCACCTTCTTTTCTTTGTGATTTGACTTGTAGTGATAGATGTTTTGTAGTTGAGAATGTCAACGAGTTCAAATATTTGGGACTGACTTTAGACTCTCGTATGTCTTTTGCAAATCATGCTGAGTCCCTGAAAAAGTATTTCCGCTGTACCCTGCGTCATTTTTATTATTTACGAAACGTGTGCTCAACTAAGCTATTAAAGATAATTTATTATGGTATTTTCCATTCCAAGCTACAATATGGAATTGCTTGCTGGGGTGGTATTTATCTTAATAAAATACAACCAATTTTGATCTTACAAAAATATGTCGTTAGATTAATTTGTCGTAAGTCTCGTAGGCATTCTAGTTTTTCTCTGTTCTGTGCTCTCAAAATTCTTCCAGTGCGTCATTTATATTGTTTCAAAACGTTAAAAATATTCTTTATAAAGTCTGGTAATCTGAATTTTCGATTAATTTCGAGATATAATCTTCGTGGAAACCTTTCGAACTTATTATATGTACCTGTTTTTCATACCACTGCGTATCAAAATTTTTTTTCTATTATGTCTTATCGGCTTTATAATACCCTTCCTCTATCAATTAGGATAATCACTATACCTGGAGTGTTTCTCAAAAATGTTAAATCTTGGCTTTTTTCTCTAGACTATTTTGCTCTGGAATCACATATTTCTGATGTTTTGGTTTAATTTTTCTTTTACATAGTAAATAATTTTGTATCAACTTTATTTTTTTGTGTTTTGTTTATTGCATTTTATATAATGATTGTATTGCATAATTCTTTTTAACTATTATGAATTTTTCAGGGTCACCCCACCCACTAACTTTTTAATATTTTAATTATTTGAAGTGACATTCAACTCTATTTCTTAAATATCTTGAAAATAATGAATGTCACAACCTTTCTTATAACTACTTTTTTAATATGTTATTAATTCTTTTTTTGAAATATCTGAAGACTGTTATGAAATTATAAGAAATAAACATTTTAATCTTTAATCTTTTTTTTTTTTTAAATCTTAATTTCAAAAATTTTCTTATTAAATTAAAAATCGTTAAAATTAATTGAAAGAAAAAATTTTTATCAAAATTCTAGCAGCCGTCTTCGAGAAAAATACAATTTTTGAAAGTCATTTTTTAACATTTGTATGGTGGGTACCTTTATTTTTAAGTAAAATAACACTTTTTTTCATACATCTTGTAGAGTAGATATGGTGAGAAACTTTTACTTATCAAGTTTGAAAAAAATCTTGTATAAGGTTTTCGAAATATTGAGTTTTAAAAAACAAATTTTGAAATCTTATTTAAAAATCCAAAAAAAAATTTTTGGAAAATTTGAATACATAATTATATTTAAATTTTTGGGGAGCTTCAGCAAAAAAAATGATCAAAATCAGTCGTACCGTTCTTGAGAAAATCAAAAACAAAAAAATGGTTCTTTGGGGGGCACCCTCATTAACCATTTTTCGGAATTTTTTTTCAACCAGTACCTACCTAGCTTTAACTAAATGAAATTTTTTTGTACCTTTTTTTCTTAAATCTGTCGAACAGTTTTTGAGAAAAAAAAATTTATACAAAATTTCGAAAAAAAAAATCGTATGGCAGGTACCGTTATTTTTAATCATAAAAAACAAAGAAAATAAAATGCACGACTGAGTCGCACGAACTTGCTCCTATGTAATAGAGACTAAGAATTTCAAAAATGAATGTTATTACAGAAAAACTGTTCATAAGCATACAAATTAATTTTTTAAACGACTAAAACAACTTCTTTAGTAGTTGGACGTAAAAATAGAATGCCATGTGATTAAAGCAAATATAGGTTCATGCAAAAACAAAAATTATAAGTCTTTGTAGTGGTTTCTTAAAAAATAAACTTATATATACAAAATTTTTAAAACATTTTTAAGAAAAAATTTTGGTACACCAATTTAAAGCTTTTATTATTGGTTGAATAAAAATTAAATTTACAAAAAAACTATTGAGCCGTTTTCGAGATATTGAGTTTTCAAAAAAAAAAAAAAATTTTTTTTTCAAAATTCAAAAAAATAATTTTCTTAAAGTTTTGAAATGCAATGTTTTTTAAACTTTTTAGAAGCTTCTCTCTAAAAAATTTCATTAAAATCCGTTATGCCGATAATTAGAAATTCAAAATTTTAAAAAATCGCTCTATGGTAGCTACAGTCAGTAATATCTTGTTTTCAATTTTTTTTTTATTAAATTATAGATCTTAAAAATTATTTGAAAGAAAAAAAATTTAAGTAAAATTCTCGGAACCGTTTTCGAGAAAAATACGATTTTCGAAAACCATTTTTTAACATTTGTATGGAGGGTACCTTTATTTTTAGGTAAAACAATTTTTTTTTCTTAAATCTTATAATTTATATTAAAAAACTTTTATTTGTCAAGTTTTGAAAAAATCGAGCATGGGGTTTTCGAAATATTGAGTTTTCAAAAAAAATTTTAATTTAATTTTTTTAAATCCAATTTTTTTTTTTTAATTTGAATACATAATAATATTGAAACTGCTGGGGAGCCTTAACATAAAAAAATGATCAAAATCGGTTGTACAGTTGTAGAGAAAATCAAAAACAAAAAAAAAAAATGGTTCCAAGAATAATCATTTTTTGGAAAATTTTTTCAACCATTACCTAGGTTTAACTGAAAGAAATTTTATGAATTTTCCTTTAAAATTCTGTGAGACAGTTTTTGAGAAAAAAAAATATTTATTAAATTTCGAAAGAAAATCGTATGTCAGGTACCGTTATTTTTGGTCTATAAAAACAAAGAAAAAAACGTGTAGGGGGGAAAATTATAAATGATATCTATCAAGTTTTAAGAAAATCGGCCGAGCCGTTTAGGCTGTAGTCGAACCGACAGACAGACAGACAGACAGAATTGCGAGACCCACTTTTGCGGTCTTCGGTATCATCGTAATGCACTTATAAGTCGCAAGTAAAAAGTGTGAGTGCCGGGACCCGGGAGCCGGGACTCACGGTTTAGATGTGTAGGCAAACATCAACGTTCAGTGCCGAATTTTTTTATCGAACGTACCCATTAAATATACAATGCAATCGTATTAGCTTGTGACTTTAAATAATATTCAAATCAAGCCACTATTTTTCCCACAATTTATCCCTTTCTTTCACTTACACTTAAATCCAAAAATCTCTCTATATACCTAGCTGTACATAACGCTTTCCCCCAAAACACATACATATATGTATTTTTGGACTGTCCTGTACACGTGCATGCGTTGCCATCATTTAAACTTATTATTGACTTTGTATTCTTTAATTTCAAGACAGTGTTTACATTCACATCAGAATTGCACTTACTAGTCAGACTTATTTTAACGTGTCTGTAGAAGGTACAAATTAAAGAAACAAACCTACGTTATACATTATCTAATTCATAATTTAAAAATTGTAAGAAAAAGAACGCACCGTAAAGTAACGTAAAGTTTTTTTTACTTATGTTTAAACAGGGATGTTGTTTGAGACAGCATTACATTTTTACACTTATATTCAAACAGAGATGTTATCTGATAGAAAATAGACTGTTATTACACGAAACCGATTTTTAGTCTCTGTTACTTTTGCTTCCTTTGGATTGCATGGTTCATTTACTATATTTTTACTATAAGTTAACTTAGTTCAAGCGAAAAGGAGTTATCTTTTCGCACTCCTTACTCCGCACTCCGCGAACGCCAAATATAAAATTATAAATTAGAAAGAAGAATGAACGGTAACTCCGCATTTTTTTCAACCTCAGCATATGCGTTTAAAATCAGATATAAATATGTACATTGTTCAAGCACTGATTTGAATATTAAAACAGTAAACAAAAATTGTGTGATGAAATGGACAGACAAAATACATGTTTTATTTTGTTTGTCCATTTACTCGGAGAAAATTACAAAAATTTCAAAGAAATTCGTAAAAACACAATTTTGCAGAAAAAAACTCACATAGCGCAGCGTCCTCTCCCCTTTCATTCGATGTAAAAATAAAACTTCAACAAAAATTTACTAACAGACTTGCACGTGCTTGTCATGCATTTGAACAATGTATATCTACATAGCTTAACATCTCCACCACATACTTGTACGTCTCTCGCAAAATTGCTTACAAATTGCAGATTGATATCGCATCTTTTAAAAGCAGTAAAAGCTACAACTATTTGCTCGGGGCATTAATAGGGGCGTACATATTCTCAAATTTGTTTAAAAAGCACGGGATGATGAATATTTGACGGATAAAAAAACGAGCGTTCACATTCGTCAAACATGCTGTCAAACATCACTTCTCGTTAGAATTTTGACCATGGCGGGCCAAAACATGCTTGAAAAAATGTCAAAACATTTTTAACTTCCCATAAGGAATCATTGTAATCGGTCCGATTTGTCAAATTGGAATTTTTGACATTTCTCGACGTTTCAAGGTCCCTAGAGGCTATATCAATCATTTTTAGAGAGATGTCTGTGTGTGTGTGGTGTACGTATGTACGTTCGTACGTTCGTACGTTCGTACGTTCGTACGTTCGTACGTTCATACGTTCGTACGTTCGTACGTTCGTACGTTCGTACGTTCGTACGTTCGTACGTTCGTACGTTCGTACGTTCGTACGTTCGTACGTTCGTACGTTCGTACGTTCGTACGTTCGTACGTTCGTACGTCCGTACGTTCTGGTACCATTTTTCGTCGTCGATATCTCAAGAACGAGTAAATATGTATATCGACTTCAAATAAATTTTGTTTCATAGATAATAACTTCGAAAGAGGCTGAAAGGGCGTTTATTAAAATTCAGTTAGTAGTTTTTTCACTATAATGGTTTAAAAAAAAGTAAAAATTTTGGCTAGTTTCAAATATCTCACGAAAAAATAATGCTATTGATTTCAAATAAAATTTCATGTACTCATTATAAGGTCATACAGATTTGGTATGACTTTGGAAAAAAATGAATATACCGTTATTTTTTTAAATAAAAAAAAAACTGAAAAAAAAAATGTCGTAACCCAGATATTCTAAGAACGGAAAACAATTTGAAACTCAAAATAATTTTATTTTACGAAAATAATGTGTTTGACAACTGGTGAAAATTTCTGAAAAAAAATCAGTAGATAGTGATATTGACTTCTAATTTTGTTTATTTTATACATAGTATAATTTTGTACAATTGGTAAAATGTTGATAAATATTGAATTATTAGTTTTTTTTTTAAATAAAAGAACTATTAAAAATTCTAGTGAAAAATAGTTAAAATTGTATTTCAAGTCGAATTTCTTGGGAATGAACACCGATAGTGCCTTCTAAAGTATGTTGTTTTGTACATCGATACCATCCCGTAAGAATGTATACTAAGCGACATTTCCTTTCACCCATTTTCACTTTAAACACTCGCAAAAACTTTAATAACGTACACTCATTAACGAAGTTTAATTTTTATTACCCAGCATTAAGAAAGTAACTGAATTAATTCGTGCGTCTATTCAAATGAACCGATTTATTTGAGCTTTTTTAGCACTAATGCTAAATTGAATTTAGGTTTTTTTCCCAGAGAATTTTATAACCTTTCAAATGATTGCAATTCTTTCGTATAGTTCATGAAGAAAAACAAAAAGAAACTGCAATTTATTGAGAGAACAATGGTTCGTCTAATCATGTGAACTACACTGTATACAGTACACATACAATACACATACAATACACATACAATACACATAAAATACACATACAATACACATACAATACACATACAATACACATACAATATACAAACAATACACATACAATACACATACAATACATATACAGTACACATACAATACACATACAATACACATACAATACATATACAATACACATACAATACACATAAAATACACATACAATACACATACAATACACATACAATACACATATAATAAATATACAGTATACATACAATACACATACAATACACATACAATACACATAAAATACAAATACAATACACATACAATACACACACAATACACATACAATACATATACAGTACACATACAATACACATACAATACACATACAATACACATAAAATACACATACAATACACATACAATACACATACAATACACATACAATAAATATACAGTATACATACAATACACATACAATACACATAAAATACACATACAATACACATACAATACACACACAATACACATACAATACATATACAGTACACATACAATACACATACAATACACATAAAATACACATACAATACACATACAATACACATACAATACACATACAATAAATATACAGTATACATACAATACACATACAATACACATAAAATACACATACAATACACATACAATACACACACAATACACATACAATACATATACAGTACACATACAATACACATACAATACACATAAAATACACATACAATACACATACAATACACATATAATACACATACAATACACATACAATAAATATACAGTATACATACAATACACATACAATACACATACAATACACATCAAATACACATATAATACACATACAATACACACACAATACACATACAATACATATACAGTACACATACAATACATATACAATACACATAAAATACACATACAATACACATACAATACACATACAATACACATACAATACACATACAATAAATATACAGTATACATACAATACACATACAATACACATACAATACACATCAAATACACATATAATACACATACAATACACACACAATACACATACAATACATATACAGTACACATACAATACACATACAATACACATACAATACATATACAGTACACATACAATACACATACAATACACATAAAATACACATACAATACACATACAATACACACACAATACACATACAATACATATACAGTACACATACAATACACATACAATACACATAAAATACACATACAATACACATACAATACACATACAATACACATACAATACACATACAATATACAAACAATACACATACAATACACATACAATACATATACAGTACACATACAATACACATACAATACACATACAATACATATACAGTACACATACAATACACATACAATACACATAAAATACACATACAATACACATACAATACACACACAATACACATACAATACATATACAGTACACATACAATACACATACAATACACATAAAATACACATACAATACACATACAATACACATACAATACACATACAATACACATACAATAAATATACAGTATACATACAATACACATACAATACACATACAATACACATCAAATACACATATAATACACATACAATACACACACAATACACATACAATACATATACAGTACACATACAATACATATACAATACACATAAAATACACATACAATACACATACAATACACATACAATAATTATACAATACACATACAATAAATATACAGTATACATACAATACACATACAATACACATACAATACACATAAAATACACATACAATACACATACAATACACATACAATACACATACAATACATATACAGTACACATACAATACACATACAATACACATAAAATACACATATAATACACATACAATACATATACAATACACATACAATAAATATACAGTATACATACAATACACATACAATATACAAACCATACACATACAATACACATACAATACATATACAGTACACATACAATACACATACAATACACATACAATACATATACAATACACATACAATACACATAAACTACACATACAATACACATACAATACACATACAATAAATATAGAGTATACATACAATACACATACAATACACATACAATACACATAAAATACACATACAATACACATACAATTCACATACAATACACATACAATACATATACAGTACACATACAATACACATACAATACACATACAATACACATACAATACATATACAATACACATACAATACACATACAATACACATACAATACAAATACAATACACATACAATACACATACAATACACATACAATACACATACAATACACATGCAATACACATACAATACACATACAATACACATACAATACACATACAATACACATACAATACACATACAATACACATACAATACACATACAATACACATACAATACACATACAATACACATACAATACACATACAATACACATACAATACAAATACAATACACATGCAATACACATACAATACACATACAATACACATAAAATACATATACAGTACACATACAATACACATACAATACACATGAAATACACATACAATACACATAAAATACACATACAATACACATACAATACACATACAATACACATACAATACATATACAGTACACATACAATACACATATAATACACATACAATACACATAAAATACACATGCAATACACATACAATACACATACAATACACATACAATACACATACAATACACATACAATACATATACAATACACATGCAATACACATACAATACACATACAATACACATACAATACACATACAATACACATACAATACACATACAATACACATGCAATACACATACAATACACATACAATACACATACAATACACATACAATACACATACAATACACAAACAATACACATACAAAACACATACAATACACATACAATACACATACAATACAAATACAATACACATACAATACACATACAATACACATACAATACATATACAATACACATACAATACACATACAATACACATACAATACTACAATACACATACAATACACATACAATACACATACAATACTACAATACACATACAATACACATACAATACACATACAATACACATACAATACACATACAATACACATAAAATACACACACAATACACATACAATACACATACAATACACATACAATACACATATAATACACATACAATACACATACAATACACATACAATACACATACAATACACATACAATACACATACAATACATATACAATACACATACAGTACACATACAATACACATACAATACTACAATACACATACAATACACATACAATACACATACAATACACATACAATACACATACAATACACATAAAATACACATACAATACACATACAATACACATACAATACACATACAATACACATACAATACACATACAATACACAAACAATACACATACAATACACATACAACACACATACAATACACATACAACACACATACAATACACATACAATACACATACAATACACATACAATACACATACAATACACATACAATACACATATAATACACATACAATACACATACAATACAAATACAATACACATACAATACACATACAATACACAAAAAATACACATACAACACACATACAATACAAATACAAAACACATACAATACACATACAATACACATACAATACACATACAATACACATACAATACACAAACAATACACATACAATACACAAACAATACACATACAATACACATACAATACACATACAATACACATACAATACACATACAATACAAATACAATACACATACAATACACGTACAATACAGATACAATACACATGCAATACACATACAATACACATACAATACACATACAATACACATACAATACACATACAATACACATACAATACACAAACAATACACATACAATACACAAACAATACACATACAATACACATACAATACAAATACAATACACATACAATACACATACAATACACATACAATACACATACAATACACATACATTACACATATAATACATATACAATACACATACAATGCACATACAATACACATACAATACACATACAATACACATACAATACACATACAATACACATACAATACACCTACAATACACATACAATACACATACAATACACATACAATACACATACAATACACATACAATACACATACACTACACATACAATACACATACAATACACATACAATACACATACAATACACATACAATACAAATACAAAACACATACAATACACATACAATACACATACAATACACATGCAATACACATACAATACACATACAATACACATACAATACACATACAATACACATACAATACACAAACAATACACATACAATACACATACAATACATATACAATACATATACAATACACATACAATACACATACAATACACATACAATACACATACAATACACATACAATACACATACAACACACATACAATACACATACAATACACATACAATACACATACAATACACATACAATACATATACAATACACATACAATACACATACAATACAAATACAATACACATACAATACACATGCAATACACATACAATACACATACAATACATATACAATACACATACAATACACATACAATACACATACAATACACATACAATACACATACAATACACATACAATACACAAACAATACACATACAATACACATACAATACATATACAATACATATACAATACACATACAATACACATACAATACACATACAATACACATACAATACACATACAATACACATACAACACACATACAATACACATACAATACACATACAATACACATACAATACACATACAATACATATACAATACACATACAATACACATACAATACAAATACAATACACATACAATACACATGCAATACACATACAATACACATACAATACATATACAATACACATACAATACACATACAATACATATACAATACACATACAATACACATACAATACACATACAATACACATACAATACACATACAATACACATACAATACACATACAATACACATACAATACACATACAATACACATACAATACACATACAATACACATGCAATACACATACAATACATATACAATACACATACAATACACATACAATACACATACAATACACATACAATACACATACAATACACATACAATACACATACAATACACATACAATACACATACAATACACATACAATACACATACAATACACATACAATACACATACAATACAAATACAATACACATACAATACACATACAATACACATACAATACATATACAATACACATACAATACACATACATTACACATATAATACATATACAATACACATACAATGCACAACAATACACATACAATACACATATAATACACATACAATACACATACAATACACATACAATACACATACAATTCACATACAATACACATACAATACACATACAATACACATACAATACAAATACAATACACATACAATACACATACAATACACATACAATACACATACAATACACATACAATACACATACAATACACATACAATACACATACAATACACATACAATACACATACAATACACATACAATACACATACAATACACATACAATACACAAACAATACACATACAATACACATACAATACACATACAATACACATACAATACAAATACAATACACATACAATACAAATACAATACACATACAATACACATACAATACACATACAATACATATACAATACACATACAATACACATACAATACACATACAATACACATACAATACACATACAATACACATACAATACACATACAATACACATACAATACACATGCAATACACATACAATACACATACAATACACATACAATACACATACAATACACATACAATACACATACAATACACATACAATACACATACAATACACATACAATACACATACAATATACATACAATACACATACAATACACATACAATACACATACAATACACATACAATATTCATACAATACAAATACAATACACATACAATACACATACATTACACATACAATACACATACAATACACATGCAATACACATACAATACACATACAATACACATACAATACACATACAATACACATGCAATACACATACAATACACATACAATACACATACAATACACATACAATACACATACAATACACATACAATACACATACAATACACATACAATACACATACAATACACATACAATACACATACAATACACATACAATACACATACAATACACATACAATACACAAACAATACACATACAATACACATACAATACACATACAATACACATACAATGCACATACAATACACATACAATACACATACAATACACATACAATACACATACAATACACATACAATACACATACAATACACATACAATACAAATACAATACACATACAATACACATACAATACACATACAATACACATACAATACACATGCAATACACATACAATACACATACAACACACATACAATACACATACAATACACATACAATACACATACAATACACATAGAATACACATACAATACACATACAACACACATATAATACACATACAATACACATACAATACACATACAATACACATACAATACACATACAATACAAATACAATACAAATACAATACACATACAAT